>JAEMPF020023084.1:16766-24266 GCA_022496165.2 Catalaphyllia jardinei | reverse complement strand
TCTAGAACTTGCCACAACAGAGCAACTCTGGCCGGACTCCAATGTGGACAGACCTCCTTCATTAGAATTAACCACCTGTTCTGGGTGATCACCCACTTCTCGTTACACCAGACTTTCAACACGTCAAACGCTTGCTTCAGCTGCCTGCGTTTACGGTAAACTGACGCGCGGATTTCATTCTATGTAAAATTCATATGGTGGTTAATGTAACAATTGATTGGTGCATCGTCAACCTATAATGCCCGAAAGGAGTTTGCTCGAAAGACAGCTCGAAAGAAGCGTAAGAATTGTTCGAGGTGCAGCCCAAAGCACCTGTGGTTATGACTTGAGGTCACAAACTTCACTAAATGAGTTCAGAACTAAAGTAT
Source organism: Catalaphyllia jardinei (assembly GCA_022496165.2). Taxonomy (NCBI): domain Eukaryota; kingdom Metazoa; phylum Cnidaria; class Anthozoa; order Scleractinia; family Caryophylliidae; genus Catalaphyllia; species Catalaphyllia jardinei. The sequence continues at coordinate 23,898 of JAEMPF020023084.1, read as the reverse complement.
GCAAAATTTCTTTCGAATATTAATGTAATTGTCCCTTATGTAAATAGCAGTTTATTATATATGATATGTGATTTTATTGGTTTAAATTTTTAAATTTTTTTTCTCGGAAAAATTAGCTATCCTTAGCTATTCTTTTAAATCCGAGGTGAAATAAAGGTGATGTGATGTGATGTGTGATTTGTTTATTGTTAGATCCAATCTTCCCAAGTGCACCTTAACTCCATCATACACAGCTAAAGGCATGAATCTTAATCTTGTTACACGCTTTGCAAACTTTGAAGCAATTTCAGTGGCAGCCCCGGTTTACTAAACTACCCCGAGGTGAAAAACCTAACTCGTGTAATATTCGAGGAACTCGGATAGTACCCAGCACGTGTTGTTATCATCATAACTGATACGGTTATATCTACAGTTTCAAAACATGCAACTGGGTGCAGAAGTGTCTGGTCCATTATGCTGTGCGTTGGTTCGTGGGCTAAGCGCTAGTTGACAAACCGAACCTGTACTCCATGGAGAAACATAGGAATTTGCCCTTGTGTAATTATATGTAGATTTGGTAAAGTCTAAAGGCGAAGCACGTTAATCACTTACCCATCTAAGGCCAAAAGAGGTATTATTAATGTGCAACTGTTAGAACTCTCTAGAATTTTGGCTCAGCTTGCGTACGCGCAGTTTAAGCGGCGTACGCACGTACGTACGAACAATCACGTGACAATTACTAACTTTTCTTGGGTATGGGTTCCGTTCGCAAAGCTTGGGCGCGCTGGAGCTCCGCTTCCATAGGTCCGCAAAGCGTGCAAAGGTTAAACTAAGATACATGTAGCTCTCTATATCGACTGTTCTCAAGCCTGCGGTCTTTTGTGTCTATAATATTATAGGAAAATTAATTACCTGACTCGTGAATTCCGCGTTAAACTGCACTTGAAAACCGATATCGCACGAATCGCGAAGCGTTGAGTGCGATATCGGTTTTCAAGTGCAATTTAACGCGGAATTCACGAGTCAGGTAATTAATTTTCCTTGAATCACATAATTGAAGATAATAAGAAAAAATGAAAACAGCAATAATATTGTTTGGTTTTATTCTGAGCGCGCGCTCCAGAAAGCCATTTCAAAGACAACTGTCAAAACTGTCATTGCGTTAGCAAATAAGAAGCAAGGTCAATCGTACACGTTTGAACCTTCGACAACTTTATTTGTACCTCGCGCTTGTTTTAACATTTGTTCTGAAATTTTTAAACAAGCTTCGCAGTAATCTTAAGGATAAATAGTTGTTGCGTTACAATTTGACGACAGTTGTTACGTAGTTGCGAAACACCATCTCTTAGCCTCGTTTTCAACTCGCAATTCCACGGTAAATACCTAGCTTCGTAAACCAATCAGAATGGAAGATTTTATTCAATTATGCGATTCTATGTTATAGAGAAAAGACATATCAAGTGCACTTACATGCATCGTAGAACACTTACCTTCATATGCTTGCGATAATTCTTGTAAACAACGGCAAGAAAGATGCTGACAAATATGTACATGCAGACAACAATGAAAATGACAAAGAACAAGCTGGACCAAGGATTGTCGTCATAAGCAGGCATCCTGATGCAAGGAATTGAAATTAACAAAAAATATTATTGAGGAAGTAGTATCATGGATATCGTTGTTTAAAAAAGAAATCTGGGATAAATCTTTAAGCTTTACTGTGGTTTAGAATGCAACAGTTTCAAATCTCATTTACAATAACCCAATACCAGTTCACAAATAATTTCACAGACCAACATTTCCTTTGCATCAGTACACGTAATAACAAGACAGGAAGTAAAAAAAGCAAATAATAATCCAACTTACATCACATCTGGGTTGTTTGCTGTAGTTGTCAAAACATACAATCGAAAATACACATCAAAGTAGTCGGTAAAGTACGGCTTTCCATGCATGTCTTTTAGATTTCTGCAAATACAGTAGAACAATTTTGTTTATCATGTTGATGCTGCAAAATAGGTCTTAATAACATAATTTGTAACAAGATCTGTAATTTTTTTGCTTAAATCTTTATGGCCTGCTTGCTCTTATTTCAAGCTGGCACAATACCAGTCTCCTTCAAAGTCATTAGTTGGAGTTGTCATGCAAATTATGAGACTAACAAACTGGGGAATACTTCTCTATGACCACCTTGTTACTCGAGGGCCTCAAGAAAGGTAGGTCAAAAGGCAGAGTCAGTTCAAAAAGCTGACTCATCTTAACTTTTGAGACTATAATAACTGCTAGGTTAAGGTAAAGTCTGCATACAAGCCAAGTGACCAATCAGCAGGCCAGAGCTTATCACACTTTCTGTAACATATGATCATGAAGTGACTACGAGTATTCAATATACTCCCTCACTGGATGGGATGCTAGACAAGTCCATTACAGGGTTACCCCAAGCATTAAGTTCACTGGTACCCTTTTATACACCTGGGTATAACCCTAAGGCACTGTGAGAGTAAAGTTTCTTACCCAAGAACATATCAACATAATGCCGGCCCCCAGCCAGGGCTTAATCCTGCACTGCTTGATCTGGAGACGAGCACACTAGCCATGAGGCCACCACGCCTCCCACAGGAGGCGTGGGAACCCCACTCATCAAATTCACTGGCAAACCATTTTAACTCCACAGCAGAAAAAGACAATGCAAGATAATTATAGTGGTGTGTCAATCAAGAACACATTCATAAATATGACTAGTACTGTAGCATCATTTTTGAGCATTGATATACTTGTACCTTTTTCCAAACAGTTTGGCTGCAAGCAATGTGAACAGTGCTATCATGAGTAACAGAAGAACAAGGACATTTGCTATCTCTGGCAGTGTTTTTCTGATGTTTCGCACAGCTCTCCTAATCTAAAAGAGAATATTGAGCAATTAACAATATTTGTCGCACACTCACATTAGTGTAACTTTTTTCAATGATGGACAGCCAATCAATGAGCTATCAACACTCAGCTTCAAAAAGAAAAATCGTTAAATCTTACATGTCTTCCTTCACTGATATTGACAAGAAAAAGTGGCCGGAAGACTCTTGTCCATCGTGTGGTGTGAACTGGCAGGTGCACTTCTTTAAAGATGGCATACATAATCATGTCAAGAAATGTCAGCTGGAAAAACAAAAAAGTGATAAATATCCTGTTTCCAAACAAGACCAGCAAAATCAGGATGCAGAGGCAGGACAAACTGAGAGAAGAATACAGTAGCTTTATGTGACTGTATACTGGTCAAGAAGAAATGATAGTATAACAGTTAAACTTGTGCCAATTATAAACAGACACTTTATTCGAAATGGTTTGAATCCAGGAGCATCAGTGTTAGTTCATCTTGTCAGCTTGTCTAGGTGGCGGTACATGTAGTTCTAAAAAGAATTAACTGTTGACATTGTAGTAACTCAGTTGTTTTGACAACCTGAGTGGAAGTCATCTTCAGAGTCAAGTGTCATCATGAAAAGGGTTTGTCAGTCGATGGTGTTAAGTCTGGTCTGTTGAGAGTGATCAAGGTCAGTTTAGCCATGATGATCTAATATAACACAATACGAAATACAGAAACCTCATTATCATTGAGAAGGCAGACATCCTATACATGAATTGGTTAACAAATAATGTCAGCACAATATACCTTTTAGGCAGACAATTTCTCATATTGTTTCAACAGTGTCTAGTTATTAATAGAAAGGTTGACTGATTTTACTATAATTTGGTGTTAAGTTTTGGATTAACATCAGTTAATGCCATTTTAAAAGCAGTGAAGCCAGTCACTCATTGCCGATCTTGAAATGTAAATTCTCCTCACTCACAGCCCTCATCTCATTTGTCATCATCCTGTAAAATAAGAGCAATATCTTACCACAATAACGGCCAACAAAATAACATTTTTCTTGTCTCGCCAAAATTTCACACCGGCAGCAAAACACCAGAGATGGAAAAGACGGAGAATGAATACAAACAGGCAGAGATATTCCAACAACATTGTAGCCTGCAAATTAAAAAACAAAATTGAGAAAGTTTGTTTCTGAGCTAAACAGTTTAAAATTATACAAGAAAAAAGTGAAACACTAATGTTCTAAAAGTTTGTTAAATAAATGAGCCTTAATGAACCTGTTTCTGCTTAAGTCTAATTCTGGTGTGTACAGGCCCAGGGGAGAGAACTCCCATGCAAAAAGGATGCAGGTGTTTGTCAAAATAAATATTTTGAAAAAAAAAACCTAGGAGGTGCCAGATAGAGGTTTTGTATGGCAGCCATGTTTGCATGGCAGAAACAAATTATAAACTCCTTTTCCTGTGGCAAAAAAAATATTTCTTTCTTATGCAAAATGTTTTCATTACTCCTGCCATGCAACATGGCTGCTGGGCAAAACCAGTCTATAAATTGGGCAGTGTGTCTTGAAATTTGTGTCACCCCTAGGGTCAGAGGTAACAATTCTACAACAACACGTTAATTCTGCTGCCATTTGTTTTGTTTTTTTTTACCTCAATCCCTTAAAAGGTATTACACAAAAGCTCTCGCTGTGGACTTTTGGAGATTAAACACCCTTAGAGATACCAAAACCCCGGCGGGGGGGGGGGGGGGGGGCGTACCCCCATATGAGACAGACAGGGATGCTCGTCGTCTCGCTTAGGGGTGTAAATTTTGGATTTTGGTCTCACTTAGGGTGTTCCGGGCAAAGCACCAATATTTTATGCAATATTTTGCATAAAAGATTCATTTTAGGGGTCAAAATTTGCTTAAGTCACGCCCAGATTGGTCTCCTTTAGGGGTCACAAAAACCTTAAGCCACACCCGGATGGTCTCCTTTAGGGGTTAAATTCAAAAATTTTGACGAGCATCTCCGTCTGTTTCATATGGAAGTCCTACCCCCACCCCCCCCCCCCCGGGACCAAAACTACAGTGTTTTTAACCCGTAAAAGGATGACAAGCACAACCATCTGGAAGCAGAGGTATATTTTCATTTCAAGAGATGATATATGCTGCTTTTTGGTATAAAAAATTGACATTTTAAAAATACTGAAAATAAGCTTTTTCAAAGGAATGTTAATATGAAACAGGGCTGTCACTTAATAAGGGGCGCAACCCATAACACCTGTTACAGCTGAGTATGTTTGATGGACCCTTGATGTCAAAGGTGAACTGACGCTATTGGATGAGAATCTGTGAAAAATGTATGAATTATCCTGTGAAAAAGCCTGTGAAATACTCATTTTCACATGTTTTTTTAAAGGTTTTCACGGGTTTTTCACAGGGTGTGAAATTTTGAAAACCTGTGATACAGTTCTCCCACAAAGTAACAAGTTTACTACAGGTGTGAAGATCAAAGCTATATGCAGGTGCATGAATTAAAACTTAATGACAGCCCTGTTAGAAACATTTAATATGTACATACAAAATAGTATAACTCTCTTAGTACATAATACAATCCAGCATAAGAAAAAAGATGGTGGCTGTACATTTTACCACAATACCTTGCAAACCAAACTAAGCCCACTGGGCATATAGAAAGATAAGGTTCAACGACAGTCATTCCTATATGAACAGCTTTGCTCTTGTCAAGTTTGAATGATTTACAATTTTTCTTTGTGTTTTTATATGCTCTTTTAGAATTTTGGTGCACAAAGCAAATTTACAGGTAAATGTACCACAGTCGCATCTTTTTCCTTACAGTGGATTAATGAGCATACTCTCATCACACTCTAACAACACAAGATAAATTTTTCTTGACTCTACTTTATGGATGTTACTTTCTTGAAGTTCTACATGTCTAAGAATAAACAAAGATTAAAAATTTGTCTTTCGGGAAGGACAGCCGTGACACATCAGGCCAGTCTTACCCAGTATGGTAATACCATCCCAGATACAGCTGGTGCTTCAAATAATGCTAAACAGAGATTTAGCCACACACAAAAATAGACCAATGCTCGAAGTGCAGGCTTGTTGTAAAATTTGTAAAGTCTATGAAAAAGAAACAAAGGGCCAGTGACCATGCATTTAGTAAAAAAATAGCTTTCACTACATAAACATGCATAAAATACTCATAAAAAAACAGATAAAAAGCAAAAATATGCTTTACAATTGATTGCACCGGCATAGTTAATCAATAATAATAATAATAATAATCATTATTATTATTACTATTATTATTAATAAAAAAGCTTTTTCAATCAGCTGAATTGAAGTTAAAACAAATACAGTGCAAGTGTCAAGCCCGAGGGGGTAAGGGGTGGGAAGGTCAGGCATAGGGTGGGGATGTTGACATTTCCTAAAAAAAAATTATCAAAATCCCCACCCCTGGGTGAAAAAGAATATTTATTGTCAAAATTAGGAGAAAGAAATATTTTACTTCTGCCCCCCCCCCCCCCCCCCCCCTTGGGCATGACATTGAGAGGTGCATTATGCTTGCCCCAAGGTTAGGACAGTGGGTCAGTTAAAAGATCAGACGAAGATATCAAATAAAAAAATCTTTTAAAGTGAAAGAGCAGTGCACGGTTTCGAAAAACCTAACAGGCTGAAAGCTTATAAGACTTTCTACAACATGTGTAGCCAGTCATGAATTACTTTACTTTACTTTAATAATTTTACAGCAAATAAATATATGTATATACAAACATACAATTAAATAGCTGCTGGAAAACGTAGCAACAGGAATGAATTTCCCTAATAATAAAGGCCACCAGAAACAATATATGTAAAAAAAAAATGAAATTTACATAATGACAGGCAGTATAATTTAAAAAACGAATTACCTTCATTTGTAAACACTGTATCATTAATTCTAACCTTAATTCCTTCGCAGAGGTCTGAAAATAACCATTCCGTCCGAGTCTAGCTTCATTCACCAAAATCTCAGCCAGTAGTAATTCCTAGGATACAAAAATACTCATGGAATATTTATAACTCATAAATAATTTAGAAGACTTTCGCGATTACTGATTAGCTAGGTCAATTGTGAACTTTTCATCCACATACCGTCTGACTTATTTCACTTCCTTCTTCCCGCCGATAAGAATCATCACAAAGATCAATATTCACTAACTCTGAACCAGTAACAAAGCTAACAGATCTGTTTTGGGCGCGTACGCTTCTCAGTAACTCGTCTTCATCGACTGCCGCCAT
>JAEMPF020023083.1:29274-31216 GCA_022496165.2 Catalaphyllia jardinei | reverse complement strand
TCACCTCGCAGCTCTTACAAGGTCTCACCTGGGTCACCTCGCAGCTCCTACAAGGTCTCATCTGATTGGCGACCACCAACAGAAACAATGGACCCTAGCCCTAAAACAAAAGGGCTGCAACTCTATCCTCGCCAATAAAATTTAGAGGTTGTAATGGTCACCTCGCAGCAAGGTCTCACCTGGGGTGAACGATTATGACATTTTAACTCGTTACATGACTGTCGCTTTCACACAGTGGTACAGTGTCCAGTGGATCTTGCAAAATCTCCTAGAAAGTGGCTTGAGTCTTTTCTTAATTGAAATATTTCCTTTCTTCCCTTCACGTTATTGCGCCTTTCAACAACATGCGGACTCTAAAATTTAAAGCTCATCCGACAATCAAATGTACGGCGGCTCCTTTCAGCTTCCGACTACTGCCGAACGCTCGGTAATGAAATCGTTGAGCACAGTTTAGACAACGAAACAGTGCTCGGCAGTAGTCGGAAGCCGGGAGGTGCCGCCGAACATTTGATTGACCCTGGCAAAAACCGCATTTGTCGGTTGAGCTTTGAATTTTACAGTCTACATGTTATTGAAAGGCACAGTAAAAACTAAACGTTACTCGCCATCTAAATGACACGAAAGAAATCCCGTCAATTCAATTTCGCACTTGTTTCATGAAGAAAAAGAGAGGTAGTAAACCACAATTTGTTTAAATTAAGTCAGGGCAATGGCAGCATATCTGCGTCGATAGGACTGAAGTCGTAAGCTATTTTTATTGACTGAAGTCGTAATGTTTGTAAATCAAAATCTACCAATCTGAAAAACATTAATACAATTTTAGAATATACACTGGCGCTTTCCATTTGACCAAAAATTCTGATTTGCTTTTCCGAAAATTTTCAGTGGTGAATGGAACAACGTTTTCTATAATCTCGGGAAAGGGGACTCATGGGGCTTAACCTTGCCAGCTTTGCCAAAACAAGGTTACGAAAATTACTAACTGAGGACCGAAATTTCCGGAATTTGTGGGTGAATGATTCGCATTTCGGAAATTTAAAAAATCTCCAATTCTTCGGAAATTTTCCTGGGAAATTTCCGTATCATTTGCTCCTGTATCGGAAGTTCTGAATTTTTGGTTGGATGGAAAACGCGCCATGTTGTAACTGTACTAACCGTTTTATTTGGCCCATGATCTTGACTAATCTAAGAACTCGAAGCACCATCAGGAAATCTAACACACTCTGACTTGACTGTACTAAACCAAACGAAACAGAGAACAACTGTTAAATACATATGATCTGGCTATCAATCGTCGCAAAAATGCACGACTCAGGGACAGGACCGAAGCAGGGACTCTTGAACTTTTCAAATCAAGATTGAAATAATTTTTAAAATTATAAACATTAGATTGATTTTCTTCTTTTTCATTTATGTAATCTACAATTTTTTTTCTTTTTCTTTTCTGTACTTAATTTTACACATTTGACTCTTATTTTTTCAGGTGAGTTGTAATATAGGGTTAACTGGCCTCCAAACTCTCCTTTTCAAAAATTTTTGAATAAAGATGTATGTATGTAATTGTACCCTGCTGTTTTTTTTTAATAGAAATGTGTAAGTGAGTCTTTCTAGATTGAAAGTCAAGGGATGGCACATTTCAGGAAAACTTGCTTACATTTTCAAGTTCGTCTCCTCAAAATCTGTCTTACTATTCTCCAATCGTAACCGTTTTTTAAATGTTCCTCTTGGTATAAGTGGTGTTTTTATAGCTTAGTAAATAAACATTAAACTTTAGGCCCCGCAAACACCAATCCAGAAAAATTTGAAAACGCAGCTTTATTTCTACGGTTAAGCCCACCATCACCACTAATACAGACAGAAAACGAAGCTTTTGGAAAACGCTCTTCACACGTGAGAGATTTGAAAAAAACGCCTGCTTTACGTTTGTGTGGAAAACGGACGT
>JAEMPF020023083.1:16774-24274 GCA_022496165.2 Catalaphyllia jardinei | reverse complement strand
TCTAGAACTTGCCACAACAGAGCAACTCTGGCCGGACTCCAATGTGGACAGACCTCCTTCATTAGAATTAACCACCTGTTCTGGGTGATCACCCACTTCTCGTTACACCAGACTTTCAACACGTCAAACGCTTGCTTCAGCTGCCTGCGTTTACGGTAAACTGACGCGCGGATTTCATTCTATGTAAAATTCATATGGTGGTTAATGTAACAATTGATTGGTGCATCGTCAACCTATAATGCCCGAAAGGAGTTTGCTCGAAAGACAGCTCGAAAGAAGCGTAAGAATTGTTCGAGGTGCAGCCCAAAGCACCTGTGGTTATGACTTGAGGTCACAAACTTCACTAAATGAGTTCAGAACTAAAGTATGCAAAATTTCTTTCGAATATTAATGTAATTGTCCCTTATGTAAATAGCAGTTTATTATATATGATATGTGATTTTATTGGTTTAAATTTTTAATTTTTTTTTCTCGGAGAAATTAGCTATCCTTAGCTATTCTTTTAAATCCGAGGTGAAATAAAGGTGATGTGATGTGATGTGTGATTTGTTTATTGTTAGATCCAATCTTCCCAAGTGCACCTTAACTCCATCATACACAGCTAAAGGCATGAATCTTAATCTTGTTACACGCTTTGCAAACTTTGAAGCAATTTCAGTGGCAGCCCCGGTTTACTAAACTACCCCGAGGTGAAAAACCTAACTCGTGTAATATTCGAGGAACTCGGATAGTACCCAGCACGTGTTGTTATCATCATAACTGATACGGTTATATCTACAGTTTCAAAACATGCAACTGGGTGCAGAAGTGTCTGGTCCATTATGCTGTGCGTTGGTTCGTGGGCTAAGCGCTAGTTGACAAACCGAACCTGTACTCCATGGAGAAACATAGGAATTTGCCCTTGTGTAATTATATGTAGATTTGGTAAAGTCTAAAGGCGAAGCACGTTAATCACTTACCCATCTAAGGCCAAAAGAGGTATTATTAATGTGCAACTGTTAGAACTCTCTAGAATTTTGGCTCAGCTTGCATACGCGCAGTTTAAGCGGCGTACGCACGTACGTACGAACAATCACGTGACAATTACTAACTTTTCTTGGGTATGGGTTCCGTTCGCAAAGCTTGGGCGCGCTGGAGCTCCGCTTCCATAGGTCCGCAAAGCGTGCAAAGGTTAAACTAAGATACATGTAGCTCTCTATATCGACTGTTCTCAAGCCTGCGGTCTTTTGTGTCTATAATATTATAGGAAAATTAATTACCTGACTCGTGAATTCCGCGTTAAACTGCACTTGAAAACCGATATCGCACGAATCGCGAAGCGTTGAGTGCGATATCGGTTTTCAAGTGCAATTTAACGCGGAATTCACGAGTCAGGTAATTAATTTTCCTTGAATCACATAATTGAAGATAATAAGAAAAAATGAAAACAGCAATAATATTGTTTGGTTTTATTCTGAGCGCGCGCTCCAGAAAGCCATTTCAAAGACAACTGTCAAAACTGTCATTGCGTTAGCAAATAAGAAGCAAGGTCAATCGTACACGTTTGAACCTTCGACAACTTTATTTGTACCTCGCGCTTGTTTTAACATTTGTTCTGAAATTTTTAAACAAGCTTCGCAGTAATCTTAAGGATAAATAGTTGTTGCGTTACAATTTGACGACAGTTGTTACGTAGTTGCGAAACACCATCTCTTAGCCTCGTTTTCAACTCGCAATTCCACGGTAAATACCTAGCTTCGTAAACCAATCAGAATGGAAGATTTTATTCAATTATGCGATTCTATGTTATAGAGAAAAGACATATCAAGTGCACTTACATGCATCGTAGAACACTTACCTTCATATGCTTGCGATAATTCTTGTAAACAACGGCAAGAAAGATGCTGACAAATATGTACATGCAGACAACAATGAAAATGACAAAGAACAAGCTGGACCAAGGATTGTCGTCATAAGCAGGCATCCTGATGCAAGGAATTGAAATTAACAAAAAATATTATTGAGGAAGTAGTATCATGCATATCGTTGTTTAAAAAAGAAATCTGGGATAAATCTTTAAGCTTTACTGTGGTTTAGAATGCAACAGTTTCAAATCTCATTTACAATAACCCAATACCAGTTCACAAATAATTTCACAGACCAACATTTTCTTTGCATCAGTACACGTAATAACAAGACAGGAAGTAAAAAAAGCAAATAATAATCCAACTTACATCACATCTGGGTTGTTTGCTGTAGTTGTCAAAACATACAATCGAAAATACACATCAAAGTAGTCGGTAAAGTACGGCTTTCCATGCATGTCTTTTAGATTTCTGCAAATACAGTAGAACAATTTTGTTTATCATGTTGATGCTGCAAAATAGGTCTTAATAACATAATTTGTAACAAGATCTGTAATTTTTTTGCTTAAATCTTTATGGCCTGCTTGCTCTTATTTCAAGCTGGCACAATACCAGTCTCCTTCAAAGTCATTAGTTGGAGTTGTCATGCAAATTATGAGACTAACAAACTGGGGAATACTTCTCTATGACCACCTTGTTACTCGAGGGCCTCAAGAAAGGTAGGTCAAAAGGCAGAGTCAGTTCAAAAAGCTGACTCATCTTAACTTTTGAGACTATAATAACTGCTAGGTTAAGGTAAAGTCTGCATACAAGCCAAGTGACCAATCAGCAGGCCAGAGCTTATCACACTTTCTGTAGCATATGATCATGAAGTGACTACGAGTATTCAATATACTCCCTCACTGGATGGGATGCTAGACAAGTCCATTACAGGGTTACCCCAAGCATTAAGTTCACTGGTACCCTTTTATACACCTGGGTATAACCCTAAGGCACTGTGAGAGTAAAGTTTCTTACCCAAGAACATATCAACATAATGCCGGCCCCCAGCCAGGGCTTAATCCTGCACTGCTTGATCTGGAGACGAGCACACTAGCCATGAGGCCACCACGCCTCCCACAGGAGGCGTGGGAACCCCACTCATCAAATTCACTGGCAAACCATTTTAACTCCACAGCAGAAAAAGACAATGCAAGATAATTATAGTGGTGTGTCAATCAAGAACACATTCATAAATATGACTAGTACTGTAGCATCATTTTTGAGCATTGATATACTTGTACCTTTTTCCAAACAGTTTGGCTGCAAGCAATGTGAACAGTGCTATCATGAGTAACAGAAGAACAAGGACATTTGCTATCTCTGGCAGTGTTTTTCTGATGTTTCGCACAGCTCTCCTAATCTAAAAGAGAATATTGAGCAATTAACAATATTTGTCGCACACTCACATTAGTGTAACTTTTTTCAATGATGGACAGCCAATCAATGAGCTATCAACACTCAGCTTCAAAAAGAAAAATCGTTAAATCTTACATGTCTTCCTTCACTGATATTGACAAGAAAAAGTGGCCGGAAGACTCTTGTCCATCGTGTGGTGTGAACTGGCAGGTGCACTTCTTTAAAGATGGCATACATAATCATGTCAAGAAATGTCAGCTGGAAAAACAAAAAAGTGATAAATATCCTGTTTCCAAACAAGACCAGCAAAATCAGGATGCAGAGGCAGGACAAACTGAGAGAAGAATACAGTAGCTTTATGTGACTGTATACTGGTCAAGAAGAAATGATAGTATAACAGTTAAACTTGTGCCAATTATAAACAGACACTTTATTCGAAATGGTTTGAATCCAGGAGCATCAGTGTTAGTTCATCTTGTCAGCTTGTCTAGGTGGCGGTACATGTAGTTCTAAAAAGAATTAACTGTTGACATTGTAGTAACTCAGTTGTTTTGACAACCTGAGTGGAAGTCATCTTCAGAGTCAAGTGTCATCATGAAAAGGGTTTGTCAGTCGATGGTGTTAAGTCTGGTCTGTTGAGAGTGATCAAGGTCAGTTTAGCCATGATGATCTAATATAACACAATACGAAATACAGAAACCTCATTATCATGGAGAAGGCAGACATCCTATACATGAATTGGTTAACAAATAATGTCAGCACAATATACCTTTTAGGCAGACAATTTCTCATATTGTTTCAACAGTGTCTAGTTATTAATAGAAAGGTTGACTGATTTTACTATAATTTGGTGTTAAGTTTTGGATTAACATCAGTTAATGCCATTTTAAAAGCAGTGAAGCCAGTCACTCATTGCCGATCTTGAAATGTAAATTCTCCTCACTCACAGCCCTCATCTCATTTGTCATCATCCTGTAAAATAAGAGCAATATCTTACCACAATAACGGCCAACAAAATAACATTTTTCTTGTCTCGCCAAAATTTCACACCGGCAGCAAAACACCAGAGATGGAAAAGACGGAGAATGAATACAAACAGGCAGAGATATTCCAACAACATTGTAGCCTGCAAATTAAAAAACAAAATTGAGAAAGTTTGTTTCTGAGCTAAACAGTTTAAAATTATACAAGAAAAAAGTGAAACACTAATGTTCTAAAAGTTTGTTAAATAAATGAGCCTTAATGAACCTGTTTCTGCTTAAGTCTAATTCTGGTGTGTACAGGCCCAGGGGAGAGAACTCCCATGCAAAAAGGATGCAGGTGTTTGTCAAAATAAATATTTTGAAAAAAAAAACCTAGGAGGTGCCAGATAGAGGTTTTGTATGGCAGCCATGTTTGCATGGCAGAAACAAATTATAAACTCCTTTTCCTGTGGCAAAAAAATATTTCTTTCTTATGCAAAATGTTTTCATTACTCCTGCCATGCAACATGGCTGCTGGGCAAAACCAGTCTATAAATTGGGCAGTGTGTCTTGAAATTTGTGTCACCCCTAGGGTCAGAGGTAACAATTCTACAACAACACGTTAATTCTGCTGCCATTTGTTTTGTTTTTTTTTACCTCAATCCCTTAAAAGGTATTACACAAAAGCTCTCGCTGTGGACTTTTGGAGATTAAACACCCTTAGAGATACCAAAACCCCGGCGGGGGGGGGGGGGGGGGGCGTACCCCCATATGAGACAGACAGGGATGCTCGTCGTCTCGCTTAGGGGTGTAAATTTTGGATTTTGGTCTCACTTAGGGTGTTCCAGGCAAAGCACCAATATTTTATGCAATATTTTGCATAAAAGATTCATTTTAGGGGTCAAAATTTGCTTAAGTCACGCCCAGATTGGTCTCCTTTAGGGGTCACAAAAACCTTAAGCCACACCCGGATGGTCTCCTTTAGGGGTTAAATTCAAAAATTTTGACGAGCATCTCCGTCTGTTTCATATGGAAGTCCTACCCCCACCCCCCCCCCCCCGGGACCAAAACTACAGTGTTTTTAACCCGTAAAAGGATGACAAGCACAACCATCTGGAAGCAGAGGTATATTTTCATTTCAAGAGATGATATATGCTGCTTTTTGGTATAAAAAATTGACATTTTAAAAATACTGAAAATAAGCTTTTTCAAAGGAATGTTAATATGAAACAGGGCTGTCACTTAATAAGGGGCGCAACCCATAACACCTGTTACAGCTGAGTATGTTTGATGGACCCTTGATGTCAAAGGTGAACTGACGCTATTGGATGAGAATCTGTGAAAAATGTATGAATTATCCTGTGAAAAAGCCTGTGAAATACTCATTTTCACATGTTTTTTTAAAGGTTTTCACGGGTTTTTCACAGGGTGTGAAATTTTGAAAACCTGTGATACAGTTCTCCCACAAAGTAACAAGTTTACTACAGGTGTGAAGATCAAAGCTATATGCAGGTGCATGAATTAAAACTTAATGACAGCCCTGTTAGAAACATTTAATATGTACATACAAAATAGTATAACTCTCTTAGTACATAATACAATCCAGCATAAGAAAAAAGATGGTGGCTGTACATTTTACCACAATACCTTGCAAACCAAACTAAGCCCACTGGGCATATAGAAAGATAAGGTTCAACGACAGTCATTCCTATATGAACAGCTTTGCTCTTGTCAAGTTTGAATGATTTACAATTTTTCTTTGTGTTTTTATATGCTCTTTTAGAATTTTGGTGCACAAAGCAAATTTACAGGTAAATGTACCACAGTCGCATCTTTTTCCTTACAGTGGATTAATGAGCATACTCTCATCACACTCTAACAACACAAGATAAATTTTTCTTGACTCTACTTTATGGATGTTACTTTCTTGAAGTTCTACATGTCTAAGAATAAACAAAGATTAAAAATTTGTCTTTCGGGAAGGACAGCCGTGACACATCAGGCCAGTCTTACCCAGTATGGTAATACCATCCCAGATACAGCTGGTGCTTCAAATAATGCTAAACAGAGATTTAGCCACACACAAAAATAGACCAATGCTCGAAGTGCAGGCTTGTTGTAAAATTTGTAAAGTCTATGAAAAAGAAACAAAGGGCCAGTGACCATGCATTTAGTAAAAAAATAGCTTTCACTACATAAACATGCATAAAATACTCATAAAAAAACAGATAAAAAGCAAAAATATGCTTTACAATTGATTGCACCGGCATAGTTAATCAATAATAATAATAATAATAATCATTATTATTATTACTATTATTATTAATAAAAAAGCTTTTTCAATCAGCTGAATTGAAGTTAAAACAAATACAGTGCAAGTGTCAAGCCCGAGGGGGTAAGGGGTGGGAAGGTCAGGCATAGGGTGGGGATGTTGACATTTCCTAAAAGAAAATTATCAAAATCCCCACCCCTGGGTGAAAAAGAATATTTATTGTCAAAATTAGGAGAAAGAAATATTTTACTTCTGCCCCCCCCCCCCCCCCCCCCCTTGGGCATGACATTGAGAGGTGCATTATGCTTGCCCCAAGGTTAGGACAGTGGGTCAGTTAAAAGATCAGACGAAGATATCAAATAAAAAAATCTTTTAAAGTGAAAGAGCAGTGCACGGTTTCGAAAAACCTAACAGGCTGAAAGCTTATAAGACTTTCTACAACATGTGTAGCCAGTCATGAATTACTTTACTTTACTTTAATAATTTTACAGCAAATAAATATATGTACATACAAACATACAATTAAATAGCTGCTGGAAAACGTAGCAACAGGAATGAATTTCCCTAATAATAAAGGCCACCAGAAACAATATATGTAAAAAAAAAAATGAAATTTACATAATGACAGGCAGTATAATTTAAAAAACGAATTACCTTCATTTGTAAACACTGTATCATTAATTCTAACCTTAATTCCTTCGCAGAGGTCTGAAAATAACCATTCCGTCCGAGTCTAGCTTCATTCACCAAAATCTCAGCCAGTAGTAATTCCTAGGATACAAAAATACTCATGGAATATTTATAACTCATAAATAATTTAGAAGACTTTCGCGATTACTGATTAGCTAGGTCAATTGTGAACTTTTCATCCACATACCGTCTGACTTATTTCACTTCCTTCTTCCCGCCGATAAGAATCATCACAAAGATCAATATTCACTAACTCTGAACCAGTAACAAAGCTAACAGATCTGTTTTGGGCGCGTACGCTTCTCAGTAACTCGTCTTCATCGACTGCCGCCAT
>JAEMPF020023082.1:0-31221 GCA_022496165.2 Catalaphyllia jardinei | reverse complement strand
TTTCGGTGCCAATTTAGGCCGTTGTGAGCCCAAAATACAAAAAAAAATTCCAAAAAAAAGATTATAAAAATCTAAACGACCTGAAACTTATATTTTTAGAACTAGTTCACCTAGGCCTTTATTCTGGCAAAGTTTGGGAAAATCGGTTTTTGCTATCTTGCATAAACGTAGTTGATCCTTACAGCAAACTGCTCTTAATCTCTGCCTTGAGCCGATGAGCATAAACTCGGGTTTAGTCATATTTAGAGTCAGTTTGTTTGCTCTCAATCATTTTCTAACTCTTGGTTTAAATACAACTGAAGATTGTCTACACAGTCACCCGCGAATGTGAGGTGGGTGTCGTCGGCGTACATCCTCGGTTCACAATTGGATAAACAATTCGGAAGATCGTTAATATATAATAGGAATAGCAGTGGCCCTAGAATCGTCCCTTGGGGGACACCACAAGTTAGTGAACGATTACTAGATAACGACCCATTAATGGAGCAGATTTGTGTGCGATTCTCTAAGTATGGCTTAAACCGGTTATACGCATTTCCACATATTCCATAGTGGCTTGACTTGGATAAAAGGATCTTGTGATCAACTGTGTCGAAGGCCTTTTTAAATCAAGAAAAACGACAGCGTTGATTTTGCCACGATCAACATTACACGTAGCTTCAAGGAGGGTCGTAACAGTTGAGTGAGTTGAGCGAAAACCTGCTTGATATTTACAGATGATACTTTGCTCTTCTAAGGACTAGGGAAAACGTTCATCTTCATTTCTTGTCATTTTTGCAAACTACCTCTTCCTTTTAAGCTACCCTTGTGTTTTTCTTCTACATTCGATCAAGGCCTTCTCTTCCTCATCCCGGTGCCGACCTGTCGTCTGTTTCAGAGCTGGTCGCGATAAAGCAGGTGAATACTATGGCACGTCTCGCTAGCTCAGATTGTGGTTTAGGTCTTAATGTTTCTTCCAAGCTTCACTGATATGGTGTAGCCGATGCATATTGGGAAGATTAGCCAAAATTCCGCTTTAATAATCTTAATAATTATATATAGATTTAGGCATGCCTAAATGGGGAGCTCCTGATTATACTACGTTAACCTAGCTTGAGCCTAAAGTCCAATAAAAGAAAACAGTACCCGAGCAGCGGTCATCTGCGAAAAAGCATGTGACTTTCAGGAGCTTTAAGTATGAGTCAGTGATATTAGTCCGCGAATATTTTGGTTTGCGATGTATCATTTGACCATAACATGGATGTCCAATATCAAAGAAAAACGCTGGAAACCAAGGTTGCCTGTCTCTTTCGATCTATTAACTGGAGTATGACCGACACATTGCGCGGCGTCGTCTTCGTCGTGTCTACGCGCCCACGGGCGATACTGCCAGCTTTCATGATCTCGAGGACAGTAATTCATGGGCTCTTACCTGTACGTTGTTCCGTTGGCAACTCCCCGCGTCACTGAGCTTCTTTATGGCTGAAGCGATGTCCATGACTAAATTGTACGTACGAGAAGATCCAGCCTTGGGTATGTCGTAGCGGTGTCATAGTCGTTGTCTCACGTCATCTCATCTGATCCCTCGTCGTGCCTTGCAGGACACCTAAGGACATTCAGAGATGCTCTCTACTCATCCCTGTCTTTCGCAAATGCTGTTACAGCCCACCATGACTGCCATCCCATCTCTTGCTCTCTCTACACTCTTCCTCCTGCAGGTCGTTCGTGCCATAGCTGTTGTAGCTTGACAAAATCAACCTGTATGCATTCCTGGCGCTCAGGGTATTGCGATGTTACAATCATTATTGCGATCTTACCCCAGAACGTGATCAATCAGTTTTCATGTGTGATACTTCACTTCCTGGCTCAGCGGTTTCATGCTTGCTCTTGTCAACAGTTTCTAGTAATTCATGGTATTTTTTGCAAGCACTTTTCGTGAAATGCATCTATTGCTTTATCATCTCCCTGTTTCATTTTCTGTGCCTCGCAACCAAGTACCGGTTCCCTTTATTTAAATGTAATTTAACATAATTATAAACCTCGCTCAATGCCGGATGTCTTTGCTGTTTTCTCTGCTTTCGTAGTTTCTGATCATTCTAGTCGACCTTCGTTATGGAAACTGAAATGTTGCTCTATCATGTTGTTATTCCGTTCACGAAGTAAACGCCGACCTGGATCCAGCTTATTGACAAACTCCACCGACACCCAGACAAGGACATAAAATACAGAAAACACCACTCAGCGCCTCATATTAACTGTTACAGTCACTTGTGCTGTAACCTTCGCAATTCGCCTCTTTCCCATCCCAGTAATATAGAACCATAAAATATATGGCTACGCAAACTTTTCCCACCCTTGTGCCAGTTTCAAAGAGTTGTAACCGTTTTGAAATAAAAGCCAAATTATTCGAATCAGTACAGAAACGACTATACTGCGAAAACGATGATGCATTTATTACGCAGCAAAATCACTCCACAAGGTACCTTAGCTTCATCACGCGTTTATTGGCTTCCAAACCATGATTTACAACAAAATTAAAAACTACAATAAAAGGAATAAAAATATCCAAACAGTAAATATGAAACATATTCTCGATTTGGACCTTCTGTATCCTTTCTTGTACATTCTTGTCGCATGGGGAGAAATTATACTACATTGACAACTTCTAATTCATTGGAGGTCTCCTGGCGGTCAGCTGGCAGGTATGATATTTGCATGCTCATCATGTCCACCAGGTGTTAGGTAAATAAGAGTCCATCCATTACACAAGAACATGTTTCATTTCCAATTCTCGTCACTGAAAGACGAGAGATCTAAATGTGTCTAAGGTCAAACAACACCTAGTGATATACTGGTTCACAGGTCCCTATCTCTGAGGTTGGGTAAATTACCCTATTGTGCTCTATTGGGCATGACCAAGGGCATGTTGCACTTCAATGTCGTAGGCTACGGTCGTGATAACCATGCATTGTAGGCGCTTCGGTGCTCTGTTCGGTGCTCTCTTGGAATCATTCCAAGCGATTTGTGATCGGTGTTAATCTTGACATGTCGGCCACAGACAAACTGGTGTCATCTCTCAAACACCTCGACAGTGGCAAAACGTCCTTCTCCATAGTCCCATAGCGGATCTTTGGCTCAGATAGCGCCCGAACAGCATAGGCAAGGGGTCGACCGTCTTGAAAAAGGGCAGCGCCGAGGCCCAGGCTGCCCGGCGGCATCCCACTGTATGACAAGTCTCGTATGTGGAAATGGTTCTACGACTAACGACACAAATCAAGAAAGCCTATTGTACTCTGAAAAAAAAACCAGTCAAACCTCGTATAACAAGGAACACACTTAAAAATCGTCCATGCTGGTGAAAACTTTTCTCCTCCATCATAATGGGAAAGTTTAACTCACACCGGTTATTATTTGCAGTTACCAATCAGTTATATTTTATGTTGGTTTTCCCGCAAAGTTCAAACTAGTAACGTGTTATGGAGGAAAACTCTAAGACTATCTTGCTCTACAATCAAAGTAAACGCAAACACTGCAAGTAACTGAGATCAATCAGCTCACTTTATTATAATTTCACCCTTGCAAATATATAAATCAATCAAACAATAAATAAACAAACAAACAAAGAAATAATTAAACAAACTCTAGTAGATACCTAAAAGCCGGGAAGAGTTTGAAAAAACTATACACCGGCAGTCTGAAAGTCTTATGGCAATTCAATGGGTAATTCTTATTTAATTCTTTCTGGAATATCCATCTTGGTTTGGAAATGGCAATTGATTTCAAGAATCATTTTACCCGTTTAGAGATTGGAAAAGTTTTGAGTTAGAGCCCACTATAAAATCATTTGCCCTGACACACGGAGTTAAATCTCACGGAATAATATCCCCAATAATTGTAATGGAAATTCCAAATTTGTTCAAAAAGGGGCTCTAAGTAACGGTTGGATTTGCAGTGGACGCGTCTTCCCGGCTTCTGCCTTATAGTTAATAAAGGGAAATGCATTCCTTCTAGTAACTATGCTTTGACAAACTATAAATATTTTGATTCACAAAGGCCGGGATGTTGAAGTAAACTATATTTATATATGTCGGGAATCAAAGCCTTCGTATAATGTCTCAGGTAGTGTGCGAACTATGGCCAACATGGCGGAAGATTGTATCTGTTCATCGTTTTCTTAGCCTCCTAAACAGAAGTTCTTAGGCTTGTCATGCGTTCCTCCCCACGAACGTCTGCTCAACGGACTGGCCACTTTCGTTCACAGGCGGTTAGCCTTTGTTTCAAAAGAACCAATCCTCTGTTCTGTTTTAAATGTTGACATCTCTGTTGTTTGCCAGGCTGTGTGCCATGTGCTTATGCACTGTTTAGGCTCATCTATATTCACGATATTTGCTTTCGAGGGGCAAAATGTGGAAAATAAGAATTTTTCCGCGAAATGTTGCTTACCTGCATTTAATATTGTGGCGCTGGGCCCGTTTGTTTCATTAGAACTATTTGTAAGTAGAGCGTATGCTGCTTCTTATCACGCATATCATATTTACCCACCTCCGGTTTTTTTTAGAGACGCCGTAGCTTTACTTCGAGAAAGCTTCACGTTTCTGTGGAGAGGTTTCTTCCATCAATTTGGTTAAGCTTATGTTTCTCGAGTTCGATGAATAGGTTTATTGCTCCTTTTGTCCCTTCTGGCTCCACATAATTAAAATGTAGCTGTTTACGTGCGAATCAGGTGACTGTTTTGCGTGTTGTATATGCCATTGCTTGACTTAGGCAAGACGTACCGGTCCTCAATGTGGATCTTACCAGTTGCCGGTACTTCTGAAATAATATGTACGTCTGCAGTTGCTGGTGCAACTCGTAGGTAAGTGAGAATGTTGAACATTTTGCGGCGCAAATTTCTCGTGTTGAAGCGTTGGGTCAAAGTCGGTCAAAGTCCAGCTTTCCACGGAAAGGCAGAGAAGTTATGATTGGCTAACCGCCAACGAACGGATGTGACCGGTCCGTTGAGCAGACGTTCGTGGGGAGGAACGCGTGACAAGCCTAAGAACGTCTGCGTGGGAGGCTATCGTTTTCTCGGCTTTCCCTCACCTTTTCTATACCAAAATGTTATATTTGGAAAGCTTGAGAGTAACTAAGTCATATTTTGGTACTGAAGTTCTTACATTTAGAGCTCTTCAAGGTAACTTATCTCATTTTTTCATAAAGATAAATTGTCTCATTTTTGTCTTTGTGTAGCAAATCAAAACTTTTCGTCGCTCCCGGCTTGGGAACTACCGCTTCCTTTTAACGTACTCTTGCGTTCTTCTTCTACATTCGTTCAAAAGATTCTATTCCTCTTCGGGATGCTAGCTGTTGATGACCTGTTGTTCGTTTCAAAGCAGCTTGCGGTTAAACAGGTGAATAGTATGGCACGTCCTGCTTAGGTTGTGTACATAGATTTAGTCAAGTCTAAATGAGGAGCTCCTGATTACACTAGGTTAACCTGGCTTAAGCCTGCGATCCAAAACAGAAAACAGCACCCGGGCATCGGGCATCTACAAAAAAAGCATGCGATCTTTAGGAGCTTTAAACTTGACCTCGCGATATAGTGCAGTGATACTAGTTAGCGAATACTTTGTTTTGCGATATGTCATTTCACCATAACATGGATGTCCAATATAAAAAAAAAAACGCTTGAAACAAAAGTTGCATGTCTCGGTCTTTGATGCCCATGAGAACAGCAATTCATGGGTTAGCATCAGTACGGTGTTCCGCTTGGCCACACTTTGTGTCACTGAGCTCATTATGTCTGAGGCAATGTCCATGATTAAATTTTACCTACGAGAAGATCCACCTTTGGAATAAGTTCTTGGTATCGTAGTCGTTGTTTCATCTCATCTCATCCTTCATCGTGCCCCTGAAGAAACCTAAGGACATTCAGGAGTGCCCTCCACCCTCTCCAGTTTTCCCCAGCAGATGCTGTTGCGGCCCACCATAACTGCCATCCCATCTCCATTCGCTCTCTCTCTGCACTCCTCCTCCAGGTCGCTCGTGGCCTAGCTGTTGTAGCTTGACAGAATGAACCTCAATTCACCAAGGTTCCTTCCAAACTTTACTGATATGGTGTAGCCAACGGCTATTGGGGAGCCTAGCTAAAAACGTAAAAAAAAAAGAAAGCTATACCCGGGCAGCACTCATCTACATAAAAGTCTGTGACTTTCAGGTGCTTTAAGCTTGAGCGCGTGCATGATACTAAGTCAGCAAATACCTTGGTTTGCGATGTGTAATTTAACCATAATATGGATGTCCAATATCAAAGAAAAACGCTGGAAACCAAGGTTGCCTGTCTCGGTCGCCTGTCTCGGTTGCCTGTCTCGGTTGCCTGTCTCGGTTGCCTGTCTAAGTGTGGCAATTAGGTCGTGGCATCTAAGGCCTAGGAAAGACTATTGCATTGCACGTAACGTTCTTCACTAATTCATTAATCTTCATTTATTGTCATTTTTGCAAACTACCGCTTCCTTCAATGTACTGTTGTATTGTTCTTCTAAATTCGTTCAAGGTCTTCTCTTCCCCTTCGCGGTGCTAGCTGTTGAAGATAGTATGGCACGTCTCGCTCACATTGTGGTTCAGGTTCTCAAGGTTCCTTCCAAACTTTACTGATATGGTATGATATGCCGACGCCTATCGGGAAGACTAGCTAAAAACCTGAAAAAAAAAAAGGCAGTACCCGGGCAGCACTCATCCACATAAAAGTCTTTGACTTTCAGGTGCTTTAAGCTTGAGCGCGTGCATGATACTAAGTCAGCAAATACCTTGGTTTCCGATGTGTCATTTCACCATAATATGGATGTCCAATATCAAAGAAAAACGCTGGAAACCAAGGTTGCCTGTCTCGGTCGATCTATTAACTGGAGCATGGTGGCCATGCTGTGCGACGTCGTCGTCGTGTCCATGCGCCCACAGGCAATACTGCCATCTTTCATGACCATGGGGACAGCAATTCATGGGTTCCTATCTGGACGGTGCTCCGCTTGGCAAGCCTTCGCATCACTGAGTTTCTTTATGGCTAAGGCAATGTCAATGATTGTATCTTGCGTACGAGAAGATCAAGCCTTGGGTATGTGGTAGCAGTGTCGTAACCGTCGTTTCATCTGATCTGTTCCCTAATTGTGCCCCGCAGGACACCTAAGAACATTCGAAAATGATCTCCACTTATCCCGGTCTTTCGCAGATGCTGTTGCGGCCCGCCATAACTGCCATCCCATCTCCTTTCG
This sequence comes from Catalaphyllia jardinei, assembly GCA_022496165.2. Taxonomy (NCBI): domain Eukaryota; kingdom Metazoa; phylum Cnidaria; class Anthozoa; order Scleractinia; family Caryophylliidae; genus Catalaphyllia; species Catalaphyllia jardinei. The sequence continues at coordinate 23,995 of JAEMPF020023082.1, read as the reverse complement.
CTCTCTCTCTCTCTGCACTCCTCTTCCAGGTCGTTGGTGACGTAGCTGTGGTAGCTTAACAAAATGAGCCTGCATGCGCGACTAACGCCCAGGTTATTGCCATGTTACTATTACTGTAGTTAGTACTACCCTACCTCTGAATGTGACCAATCATTTTTCATGTGTGATACTTAACTTCCTCGCTCGTTTCATGCTGCTTTTCTCAGCAGGTTTCAGTACCGTCATCATCTTGCCACTTAATTCGTGATATCTTTTGAAAGAACTTGTTGTGAAATTCATCTCTTGCTTCAACATCTCCCTTGTTCATTTTCTTCGTTTTGCATCCGAGTACTTCAACATAATTATAAGGGGACTATTTTCATCATCACATCTTACACCTCGTGCTGCTGATGTAATCCTAGTTCGAACCTTACGTACATATTTGTAAGTAGCCTTGGTCTCCTTTTGCGCAAAGCTTGGAAGTTTGGTCTGCTATAACTTCGGAACAAATCATTTGAAAAATCTCCTTTTTCCCAACGACTGGTTTCACTTGTGCTGTAACCACCATTTGTCTCTTTCCCTTCGCAATAATATATAAACATAAAAAATATGGCTACTTTGAACTCCCTTATGCCAATTTTAAAGAGCCTAACTGTTTTGAAATATATAAGAATAACAAAATGTGAAGTAATAGAAAAAAAGGTTACATAACTTAAAAAAGAATCGCCGGTCAAATGTTTCTATATTTCTTGAGAATTCCTTTGCTAAATTTGTGGTGGAACTTTCTATCTTCATAATCCTAGGCAAACTTGTTCTGTTATGCTGAAACTAAGCGCTCCATAGGCTTACGAATAAAGGAAATCTTATTGTATGTTTGTAATATGCGGTTGACTTCACTGTTGAAATGATGTTCAAGAGCACCTAACAAACCCACATAGCGCACGAGGAATCCATAAATTTTGGTTGTGTCAAAATACCCCTCTAAAACTAGCTCTTTTCCAGCTACTACACGCTACATTTGGGACGTAACAAAACAGCAAATTATAGCGTCTGGACACCAGAACGTAATGCAAAGTTGTTTTGGATAGTCCGCCGTTTCCTTCACCGCACTTGTAAGTGTGTCTCTGAAGAAGTTTCTTTGTGTCTGGATTGACCTGAAAACAACAACAAGCAACGAAACACAGACAACCTTAATCTTCTTTGTTACAAATTAATATTAATAAAAATTAGAAATAGATAGAATATCGAGAAAAGTTTCCAATTGACAACTTCTAATTCATTGGAGGTCTCCTGGCCGTCAGCTGCCAGGTATGATATGTGCATGTTTATCACGTCCACCAGGTGTTAGGTCCATCCACTTCACAAGAACATGTTTAATCTCCAGTTCTCGTCACGGAAAGACGAGAGATCTAAATATGTATAAGGTCGAACAACACCTAGTGATATACTGGTTCCCAGGTCCCTATCTCTGAGGTTGGGTAAATTACCCTATTGTGCTCTATTTGGCATGACCAAAGGCATGTTACAGGTCAATGTCGTAGGCTACGGCCGTGATAACAATGCCTTGTAGGCGCTTTGGTGCTCTGTGAAATGGTTTTCTTGGAATCATTCCAAGCGATTTGTGATCAGGGTTAATCTTGACATGTCGGCCACAGACAAACTGGTGTCATCTCTCAAACGCCAGGACAATGGCCAAAATGTCCTTCTCCATAGTCGCATAGCGGATCTTTGGCTCAAACAGCGCGTTAACAGCATATGCAAGGGGTCCAGCGTCTTGGATAAGGGCAGCGCCGAGGCCCAGGCTGCCCGGCGGCATCCCACTGTATGACAAGTCTCCTATGTGTAAATGGTTCTACGACTAACGACACAAGTCGAGAAGGCGTATTGTACTCCGAAACATAAACAGTCAAACCTCGTATAACAAAAAACACACTTAAACATCGTCCCTGCTGGTGAAAACTTTTCTCCCTGATCACAATGAAAAGTTAAACTCACACCGGTTATTATTTGAAGTTACCAATCAATTATATTTCATGGTCTTTTTTCGCAAAGATCAAACTAGTCACGTGCTATGGAGGGAAACTGTGAGACCATGTTGCTCTGCATTCAAAGTAAACGCAAACACTGCAAGTAACTGAGAAAAATCAGCTCACTTTACTATAATTTCACCCTTCAAAATAAATAAATAAATAAATAAGTAAAAAAAAATAAATAATGTCACTTGATTTCAAGTATCATTTTAACTTTATAGATTAGAAAATGCTTGAGCTTGAGCCTACTATAAAATCAATAGCCCTGACTCACAGAGTTAAATCTCATGGAATAATATCCCCAATAATTATAATGAAAATTCCATATTTGTTCAGAAAGGGGCTTTAAATAACGGTTGGATTTGCAGTGGACGTGTTTTTTCGGCTTCGGCCATATAGTTAATAGAGAAAATTGCATCTATTAACTATGCTTTTACATACTATAAATATTTTGATTCACAAAGGCCGGGATGTCGAAGGAAACAATATGTATGTCGGGAATCAAAGCCTTCTTATAATGTCCAAGGTGGTGAGCGTTTTTTTGCGGTCTATCTTTTCATCGTTTTCTCAGCTTTCCCTGACTTTTTCTATACCAAAACGTTATATTTGGAAAGTTTGAGAGCAACTCAGTCATATTTTGGTACTGAATTTCTTACATTTAGAGCTTGTCAAGGTAACTTATCTCATTTCTCCAACAAGATAAAACTCTCTCATTTTTGTCTTGGTCTAATAGGTCGAAACTTTTGGTCGGTTTCGGCTTGCAAACTACCGCTTCCTTTTAACGTACTCTTGCGTTCTTCTTCTTCTACATTCGTTCAAAAGATTCTCTTCCTCTTGGCGGTGCTAGCTGTTGATGACCTGTTGTCCGTTACAGAGCAGCTTGCGGTAAAACAGGTGAATAGTATGGCACGTCCTGCTTAGGTTGTGTGAATAGATTACACTAAGTTAACCTGGCTTGAGCCGGCGATCTAAAATAAGAAAACAGTATACGGACATCGGTCATCTACAAAAAAGCATGTGACCTTTAAGATCCTTACGCTTCAGCTCGCGATATAGTCCAGAGATACTAGTCAGTGAATACTTTGTTTTGCGATATGTCATTTGAACATAACATGGATGTCCAGTATCAGAGAACGCTGGAAACCAAGGTTGGCTGTCTCGGTAGATCTTACGCGTCTACGGGCAACACTGCTAGCTTTGATGACCATGAACACAGCAAGAAGTACACGGTAAACCAAAGCTGCATGCCTCTGTCAACGTAATATTTGGAGTATGGCTGCCTTGTTGCGCGACTCCGTCGTCGTCGTCGTCGTCGCCGTCGTCGTCGTCGTGCGTACGCTCCCACGAGCAATGCCGCTGGCCATGATAACCATGAGAAAATCGATTCATGGTTTTCCTTTTCTTTCCTATATGAGTATTTGGGGTCAGCTACGTAAAAGAAACAAAGATCGCGGGAATATTTCTGATATCACCATGCCCTAGAGTTATACAAGCTTCAAGACAGCTCGCTCTCAACGCATTTCTTTATGGCCTTTTTCAACAGCAAATTTTCTCAGCAATGTTGTCGCTGACCTCTTCAAGTTGATTCTTTATCCAGTCAGCAAAATTACCACCTCCAACCAAAAACAGTTTCTCTTCCGTGTCCCTTAAAATTTGGAATCCTTGAATTGTGCGTCATCTTCCAATGTTACAACACCACATCTTATGACGAGAGAAAATCACACTATTTAGTTTATTTTACTTATTTGCTTTTGCTGACAAAATATATAGAAATCCATATATATATATATATACATATATATATATATTGGTTGTAGCTCGTCTTGCATTTTTAAGTTGCAGATTAATAATGATAATAATAATAGTAATAATAATAATAATAATAATAATAATAGTGATAATGATAGCCGTGACCTTGTTCCCCTCAAACAGACTAGGGCAGTCCGCAGGATGACGAAGGACACCTTCGTTCTGATCCATGCCATTGCTGTTGCGTAGTTCTCCTGCTTCTTTGAAGAGATGAGCTCGGCAAGCCTGGAATGGTACAGCTGACATTCCTGAGACATACCTATATAACAACAATAATAATAATAATAATAATAATAATAATAATGATTTTATTTTGTCCTGGTTAAAAATAACGGTCACTCAGTCAACAAAGGTTGATAGACAGGTGAGCAACACACAAGAATATACAAATTATTGACATGAAGACATGAAAGACTGCAGTTTACTTTTATTAATTTATTAACCGTAGCAAAAATCTGCTATTTGTTGTAAGATCGTCCCTGTAATAAGTGTTGAACCTTAATTACTACCTGTGAAAGTATTTTGTTAAAATGGTGTCAATCGAGCAATCTGAAATTTATGTGATAACGACTTTTTAATAGCTTCACATAATCCTTTAGAACAGTATACGTACTTTCGTGCATTGTGAAATATTTGGCTAATTTCCATTTTACAGTTGGTTTTCTTTACCTGTTACCTTTTACCTATCCTTCTCGTGTCTCTTGGCACATAGGGCCTTTGCAGCTACATTGAAATGTTGCAATATGCGGTTTACAATTCTGCTTGTGTTGTCACGGTCTACGAATGATGTCAGAGTCCTTATCTCTCCCAAATAATGCTTTCAGCGCAGTTGAAATTTATTGTGTCGCTAGAGGCTACCATGAGTGTGCTTTTGAAGTCGAAATTGAGGAGCAAAGAAGTACGGCATGAAGGGGAGTTCGTTAAAGATTTTGAATGATCGTGGACAACTAGGTCATCTGGAGCACGATCTTGTCGACCTGTTATGGTCATTCGAAAGACGTCAGTGGTAACTACCTCGATCAAGAAATATCCAGGAAAATATCTTGTTTATATAGAGTTCGCTTCATTAACATAAAGAACTACAATAATTAATGTGAAACACCTTACAGCGTTGTAACTGGAAGCCCATGCAATGACCCAGAAGGAAGATGACACGTAAGAGGAGGAATAAACGTCCCACTTACAGTCAGCATTATTACGGAAAAGGCATGGGCCGAAGATTTAGATAAGATCGTTTGTGCCTGTGGTTTCTTCTGTGAGATATTTGATTGCTGCTGAATAGTGCAACTCAAGAATGAAAGCACGTGTCAACTGGAGTCTGCTTATTTTTATGACAAAACTTCATTTAACCCTTGGATTTGAAGTCTTCTGTTTTTTTTTTGACCTTGACAGCAACCCGGGCCAGCAGTTTGACCAGATGTCATTTTACGTTTATTTTGCGTGCTACTTGATATCGAAAATGTGATAGCCAAGTGTGGCAGGTTGTAGAAGGAGAGAGATGTCAAAACGATCGCGGGAGGGAGAAGGTACGGCCTGCAAGGGCGCAATTGGTTTCTTTGGTTTCCTTCGTCTGCCGGACAAACGTAAAAATCCCGATTGGCCAGATTTAATGAATTAGTTCATCCTTCCTTTTGATTGGTCAGCGACCTGTCATTCCAAAGTATAAAGGTCTTCTCGCATTCATATTCAACAAGGCGGACAAATCAAGGGATCGTTTCGAACTATTTCTAGAGGAAACGCTACGATGTTTGATAGAAACTGGTATCAAATTCGTGCTAAAAGCTAAGCAAAAGAAGACGACTAAACAATTACACGAAAAAAGGATCTTTTAGCCGTATTTACCTTACAACTTCTACATAGTTTATTTGCAAAGTCCTTTTAGGACATCTAGCAAATTTCAGTGAAATGGGCAGGAAGAAAAATGAATAAATAAATAAATATGTGCAACTAAAGTAAAAAATAATTGTGGTATGATAATGATGAAATGAATAATAATTGATAGAACTGGAGCTTAAACAAAGATGTAATTATTTACAGCTGCTTTAAAATTACTTATGAAGGTCATATATGTGATGTTTGCCCAGAAATTATATTTATACTCATCACATGATGTTTCATTGGGTCAGAGTTTCTAGTTGTCATTACAGTTTTCCTCTCAACACTAACTTTCCTAGCATTGTTAACTCGTTTCTCAGAGCTTTAAAAGCGGGCTCGCCGACAGTCTAATCATCAGTCCGGGCCATCTCTAGAAATGGATATATGATTTCCTGTACTCTGATTGGCTCACGCAAAACCAAAACATTGCCTAGACCGCGAAAGGACTAAGACCGAGAGAAATGGCGAGTGAAAAGAAATCTATGTCGGCGGGCCGTCGCATAACAAACTACAACAATAATACGGTGGAATGCTCCTCATCTAGTAATCCCACGATCTCTGAAACCTGCGAATTATGCAGCCTAGTAATCATTTTCCTTGGATTCGCTTTATTCTTGTGATTAAGTTTACTCCCGATTTGAACCAATTTTCTTCCATCGTATCAAAGCTTAGTTTCGATAACTGCTCACAAGAAAAGAGATATGCTTTTGACTGTACTAATGCAACTTACTTTTGACTGTACTAATGCAACTTACTTTTTAGTTATTGTTCCACAACCCTGGACTGCCGAAGATCAACAAAAGCTCATTTTCGCCTCGAGAGCGCAGATCACCACTTTTAATTTATGCTAAGAGCTGTTTGCTGTTGCAATATGAAAGGTACTCTAGCTGTAATATTGATTTTTATATCATCTATCAGGTAATGAAGACAGTTGGTTATGTGGATTTTTGTTAATTTTCTTTTCATCGCTTCTTAAATCTTGATAGAACAGGTCAGAATTGTTTTAAAACTGGAACATTTCCATGTGTCCTATCATATATGGAAAGTTTTTCAGTGACTTTTATCCAGGTTTAAAAATATTGTTTGTCACAACACTATTATAATTTAAGTATAATTTATGATTTATTTTAGACATCTTTCTTTGCTGCTGCCTCAGACACTTCCCTCTTCTGCACACCAAAATCGTCACAGGATTTGTTTTCTGTGTACATGCAAGGTTATGACCTACTAATTCACTAAAAGCATTTTCAGCTTTTTTTAAACAGGTACTTCACTAAAAGCATTTATTAGTCATTTGGTTGTGTTATTTTCATCATATCACTACGTGTTACTATCAACAGTAAAATTTATATATACCCAAGAGATTATTTCCATGTCTTCAAAAGCGTCAGTGGAAAATCCTATATTGACCTAATTGCAAGGAATGACTGCACCACCTTCTAGTCTTTTATTTTTCGCCCATTTCTGTGCAGAGTAACAAATGACTCAACCTCGAACCATAACATGCACATTCTGTGTAGATGTGAATCTCTATATGCAGTACAGTTTAGTTAAGAGAAACAATAGGTTGATCAATAAATGCGTTTTGTTATAGTATGTTGATGTTCCGGTTTTAGTACTGCCATTTAGGAAAATCTCCAGAGCTGCTCAGGTGACAAACCTAGGTTTCAACTCCCACCCCCACCTATCCTTTCATATTTCAGTTGTTAGCTTTATGAATTCAGGAGGGCACATGGGTATGGCAGAATGCATTTCACGAGGTCCAGGGACTTTCAAGACCTTTCATGATCTTCCTTTATGACTACTCCCCCCTGCATGGGATGGTATTTCAAGACCTTTTGTGACTACTCGCCCCATGATGGGATGCTATTTTAAGACCTTTCATGACGAAGTCAGTCTGCCCCACCCACTCCCCGCCCCCAACACACATACACACACATATACCCAATTACAGAAGCTGCATCACATAAACAGTCCATGCTTTATTTGTTACAACTAGAAATTCAAGAAATTCACTTTCAGAATGCTGTATATAGTATTTCAATATTTTGGTTTCAACAAGAAAAGCACATGGTGCAAATAATTTACAAAGCCCTGCTGGAGATATCCTTATTGGAAAGCTTGGGATATACATATTTAAATTCATATAAACTTACAGATTAATTTTCAATACTTCCAACAATACGTGTTACATACCATGATTACAAAACTATAAACAAGTATTTTAAAAAAACAGGTTTACACGTAGCTAATATTTCTTTTTATTATATGCCTCTGTCTCACAAGGACTGGGAACTACCAAATTTACGAATTTGATTGGCTAAAATGGATATTGACAGCGGTCTAGATTTTCCCATCTACACCGGCACTAGACCGGAAGCCAAAGCCAAAGAGTAACAAACTAAAATGCAAAATCATACACAGATTTTCATTTAAAAATATTTATTTCTGTAAGCACCAAAAAGCTCATGAAAAAAAAGTAAAGAGTACGAACAAAGTTTGGAAGAATTAAATTCAGCTCATCACCGTTTGCAATCAAAATGTCAGTTAGTACAAACCAGTTACATTAAATGAATTAAATTATTATTGTTTTGCCGTAAAATAAACATTTTATTAACCAAGCTAAGCCGGTCTGTATGGGAGAATCTCTTGACCTCGTGTGTAGACCTCACTGCATTTGGTCTGTACTTACGACCTCGGTCAAGATTCTCCCATACAGATCCCCTCTCGGTTAATAGGAGCTAAGTAACAAACAGCAGGAAAGCTCTAATTTTGTGACCGGGAAATAATGTTGAATAACGTTGTACATGTCTGTACAAGTAAAAAAAAAAAGCTTCTGAAAGATATCTGATTCAATGAAAACAGAACACTAACCACACACCGCACTCTAACACAATAAGCAATTGAAAATGAAGGACTTCATGCTAACTGAAGAGACCAGGACTGCAAAGTACACTGAGGTCAAAATTTCTGAAACAGAATTTCACAACACACTGCAACTAGGCTTAGCAGCTGTTCCTGGACTAGTACAGCAGTATCGAGCTGCATACTGGGCATAAAAAACACTTTCAACCCTTTTTGATCCCTCCACAGCCTCATCTTCTTAATTCAAACTACTTAACTGATATAACTTTGCTTTGCATGTTGCGCACAACTAGCAAAAACTCTATTAATATTTACAAGTATAATTTGGCCAGATTCAACAAATCCCAGCTACTGCACTGCTAAAAGCCTACATGGAAATGTACCGATAACTACAAAACCATTGACCTTCACTGCAACTACGCTTTGCAGCTGTTCCTGGACTAGTACAGATGTATCGAGCTGTATACTGGGCATTAAAAACACTTGCAACCCTTTTTTAATCCCTAACACAGTCTCATCATCTTCATTCATTCAAACTACTTAACTGGTATAACTTTGCTTTGCATGCTGCACACAACTTTTCGGGAACATTACTAGTGTTATTGGGAGGCGCGGTGGCCTCATGGTTAGTGCGCTCGTCTCCGGATCGAGCGGTCCGGGTTCGAGCCCTGGCCGGGGACATTGTGTTGTGTTCTTGGGCAAGACACTTTACTCTCACATTGCCTCTCTCCACCCAGGTGTATAAATGGGTACCGGCGAATTTAATGCTGGGGTGTAACCCTGCGAAGGACTAGCATCCCATCCAGGGGGGAGTAGAAATACTCCTAGTCGCTTAATGCTAAGGAAACCGGGATAAGCTCCGGCCTGATGGGCCACTTGGCTCGTATGCAGACTTACCTTACCTTACTAGCGTCATTTGATATGTTAACGTGGACCTTTCATTTCCACTGAGAACCGGTGCGAATAATTTCTTCCCGTGATCTCTGCTGCTCATTTTTAGACTGTTGCCGCACAATCTACGGTGTTTCTTGAGGAAATCGCAGTGCTTTTCCATTGCCTGCCAGGGAATAAAGTAAACACAGTTTGAAATTGGGTCCACAGCATGGTCCGTGCGATCGGTCAATAACAAACGCATGTGGCGAAAGTACAATATTTCATCTTCAAAAACCTTTGACCAAGCGACGAAGTCGTGGACCATTACAAAAATACCATCAAATGAAAACAAATTTTATAGACATTAACGACATATTTTTTTCAAAAATGGAAAAAATTGCAACGTAGCTGATTTTTCCATCTATTTGGCGTCTTGGCGTGTAAACACCTGAGCACAAATAGCACAAAACAGTGAGGTTTTCGCCTCGAAAGTCGAAGACGCTTTCCTGGCCGCCATTTTTTTCGCACTCAACCAAAACTTCATTGTTCAATTGTATTGTGTGCAGCGCCTTGTGGGAAAAAGGCTTCCTCTAAGCCCGAAAAGAGCTCGGAAGGGACTTTGTATAGTGTGCCAAGCTTTGGCAGGCATATTGCCATTTCTCACGATATATCTATTTCCGGCGATGGCCCGGACTGATCATTGGTCTGATCACACTTCCTTAACATTGCAATTTCTTCATCTTCAGCAGATGCTTCTTCAATTTCCTGGATAGGTATGGCTCTGGGGGGCTGCATTCTCTGTAACATACCGAATGTATTCTTCTGCCACATTCTTGCTTTCATTTGAAATTTCTTAAGTTAGGCGAAAATAATTTGTAGTCCAAATCATGTTGTCTCAGTGCTTTTTTCACCATATATGGTGATACATCTGCGAATTTCTCACTTGCTACATATGCTTTACCGCCTGCTTTATAATACTTCTGTTGTTTAGGAAAAGAAACTTGTTCATTCACATAAAGCTCTTTCAGTACTCAATTAGCATCTGACTCCAGATTCTCGACCCAACAGTCTCACGAAACAGTACAAGGTTGGCACAATTCATAGAATGACATCTACTGTTCTTTATGTCTTCCACACGACTCTGCTACATACTGCAAAAACTCTTGTAGTGGGACGTCATCTCCTTTGGAGTTTGCTGCAGCATTGTTCTGTACATGCTTGATAATTTTTCTTCCATAGCTTTATGGAAAGAGGTGTTGTTTAACAAGAACTTGTCTTTATATGCTGACAGATTTCTTACAAGAGGTTCCCTTACAAACGTGAATTTATAATACTCGCTGAGTTTGCGTTTGACAGCCAAGGGTGGTAAATCTCCTAAGAATGTAAAGCTCAAGTGATTCACCCTGCGGATGGGGTTGGTATCAGTAGCTTCACCATTCAGTACCATCATGACTCGTTTCCAGTTTGAACAAACAACTTTGGGAACTGAACAGTACAGAAACTTGTGCCCATCATTAATCAAGATGTGTTTGGCCAGGATCTGTTTCTCTGTCAAAGAGAGGAAATCCCACGATATTCTTGAATTTCCACATACTTGTTTCAAGGATTTCAGCCTTTTTCCACTGGAGACCTGTAACAGAGAAATGAGATAATAAAACAAGATTTATCAATAATAACACAATCCCAGCAATATTGTTAAAGAAACAAAAATAATAACACAATCCCAGCAATATTGTTAAAGAAACAATTTAGTTATAACATGGTTTAAGACGTGTCAAAATCGCTTTTTTGATTACATATTATGTATCCTTTCGAATGTATGGTTTGTATTGTGCTCAACCAAGCAAAGATTCTTGGCATGAGTTTTCTCTTAAGGCCACCAATGGTATGGTTTGTGTATCCCATAACATGCTCCCTGAACGCATTGTTTGCGTTCGCGGGTCTTGTTTTGCCTTCGGTTTATTAACCGCCCGACCGTAGGCGGGCGCGGTTCTAGGTTTTGCTTCGGTTTATTTATTTATTTATTTATTTTTTGTCGGTGACCAGACCCGAGCCTCCGCGGATGATGTCATCATCAGCCAATTACAGGCCATTATCAGCTCTTTTCCTAATATCCCCCCTCAGCAGAGTTTTGTAAAGTTAGCAAATTAACTACTTGGACAAAAAAATGGCTGCCGGGGAGAAATGTTTATTTGGTCAAACTTGGGTTAAACTCCCTCGCAGATAGACGTCAGGACATATGCAAGGATAAAAAGTGTAATTTGGGACCAGTTGCTGACTACTAAGACTGAAATTATCCAGAGTTAAGCTGTATTTTCGTTTTGCGTGCAAAACCCAGGAGGTGATTATTTTGGTTTCTGTTCACGCGCTAAAAAAGGTATTATGTCTGGCGTCAGCCATGGAATGCGTAGACGGTGAGAAATAAGGTCGTGTTTACTTTGCCAGAAGCAATGATGGAATTTTCACGGGAAAAAATTAAAATCTCAGCGCTCATCAAAATCCCTTTTAACACACGGAAATTTATATTCGTTTAAAAGGTCAAGGTATTTTTCCCTTAGACGTAAACAAAACTCTCGGATTACATATCACGCCATGCAAAGAATGTGATCATTGAATCACGCAACTTGTACTGTTCACTTATTGTGGAATCGATCACGCAACTTATGATCTGTTGACCCGTCAATATACTAAAAATCCAGAGCTTTATAGCGTGCGCTGTGGAGATGAATTTGAGTAGTATAGTACTTAGCGGTTCGAGCACATTTCCAATATTATTCTATGTTCTGATTTTTTGTGTTGTATTTCTCAACTATTTTTCCAACAATTAATCAACTGCTGGAAAAACTAAATGCTTAAATCGAATAATAAAATATTTATGAAACAAAAACTAAAGAAATAAAATATTGGAATCTTGAAAACAAAACCTATGACCAAGGTCTGGTACCACAACCCAGGATCAGACGGCTGAACCAAATATAGGAATAAAAATATAGGAATCAAATGAGGAGCCAAGACCAAAACCCGGGACATCAGTCTGGAACCAAAACCTTGAATCATTATTTGGAAAAAATATATAATATATATAACATATAAATTATTTTCTATATATAATATATAATGAATCTGTTTAAAAAAAAAATGTGATATTTGTAAAGAGAAATGCAAAACATATTATATAAAATGTTGGTGTGGTAATGAGTCTTGTTTGATGAAGAAATGTTTGTTCAAACATATTCAGGATTGTGGAACTTATGAGATGACTATGAAAAGTAAAGGATTTTTTCCAATAGAACAAAAGCTGAGATTTGTGAATGTTATTTAAAGAGTATTGAATATAATCTCATATAATAATATAAGATGACTTGCAACACTAATATTCATGATGAAATAAAGAGTATGGGGGACTCAACATGTCCTTTTTGTGATCAGCAATTAGTAGAAGTTGATAAAGTGGTTGAGCAATGTTGTAGTGAACAGGATGTGGAAACTGTACATGGTATGAATACCTGTTTGAATTGTGGTTTAGTTAATGGTTATGATTTTGTCACAGAGAACTTCAACTTCTATGATAAAATGTATTTGATACGAAAAAAATCGGTATATCATAGGAAATACCATATTGAGAATGTGATAAATAGTATATATTATGAGACTAATGTCCAATTGACTTACAAACAAAAAGAGAAGATCCATAAATTATTTATTGAGATTGGTAGTGTTCTACATAAGGTTGATGATGGACGTAAACGGATGATCAGTATTAAATTTATTATAAAGCAATTATTCAAGATGATCGGACTTCCTCACAATGATATTAAAGTGACGAAATCAAAGAGAAAATTGAAAGATTATAACAATATTGGGAAAAGGTTATATCATTGATAGGTGATAGAATCCAGTTGCTAATTAACAAGTGAATTTTTCATCGTATTTACTGAGATACTTATCAATAATGGACGGTCGTCTGTCACATAATCATCAATGTTCTTCATTGTATTATAAATTTGAGATGAATTGTAATTTCCACTTCTCATCATATCCTTAATCTCATTCAGAAGATGTTGATAACTTTGGTAAGCATAAGTACAATTTTGGATCTTGAGATCAACGGCTTTATGCTTCATCCAACCTTGAATCAGAAGTGCTGCTGTACTGATTGCAATGAAACTGATACCACCAGTCGCTATGCTGCTCGATAAACCTCTAGATGCAAATATGATTGATAATGAATTCCCCAATAATTTCCATTTTTTGAAACGTTTCAATGCCAGCTTGTAAGCAAAACACTTTTTATGATATGCTCGGTAGTAAGATTTCAATTCTTCAACCTGCTCTTCTGTTAATTCATCTGAAATGTGATTCCAGTTGAATATGCTTTTTCTCAACTCTTTCATATATATTAGTTTATATATTTATATTCGAGGACCCATATACTTTATGTAAAAAGTACTTTGATTTAAGCCTTCTAATTGGGGACTTTTAGTATTCACAATTATTTTGGTGATCGAATATTATTTCAACATGATCTGCCCGATTTTTATCAATGACAATTTCAAAGATGGCATTAATGGTAAATGGTAAAAAAGAATTACTATAAACCAGATAATTATTGAAAAGAATAATATTATTAGTATCATCAAGAATTTTAAAATGTCCTCCATATCTAACATTATCAGTATAAATGATATGATACCAACCATCAAGTTTTATCCTTAATTTTGTATTATTGTTTGGAACTAATTCAAATGGAAATGATATTAATGGTTTCCATATGTGAGTTTGTGAGAATTTGACGGTTCTTTCATTGTTATGTTTTAACTGATCAACATATGTGAAATACTTATTTATATTGATTTTTGTATCCAATAAATCCAATTGTGATTTATTGACTGCATCATTATCTGCAGTACCATCTGCAAGGTTTACTATCTTTTTAGAGTTCATATCGATTGATACTTCACATTTGATGGAATCATTGTCATAATAATAAAGACGATCCCAAACATTTACTGATACATTATTGACTTGACCTTTTACACCATAAACAACGACATAAATAGTAGTTTGGGGATCAGTTTTACTTTTCAATCTTATGTCAATATATAAATCATCAAAACTGGGAAAGATGATGTTTTTTGATAATTGTATTATGCTTCTTGTACTTGTTACATTTATTTTTGAATTTATTTTGATCACTGATAGAGTTCCACTTGATGCATTTATCTCATCAATTGTGATACCATCTTCAACATACATTTCATAGACCATTGTGTAAGAACCTTTTGGTAGATATACCAAATCAATTGACAATCTGGTACTATAATAACCTATACTTGAATCATAATCAATTTTGAATTCATAAGCTTTTTTATTCACTGAATGAGAATCTTTATTCTGGACTCCAATTTTGTGAATATCACTATCATCTTCTTTAAATTCATCATTATCCATCACTCTTTTGAAGACATTTTCTCTGTCAATTGACTCAATTGAATGGGTTTCAGATTCTTTTATATTTGTGTCAATTATACCATCCATAATTGTATTATTATCAACAATTGCATTAGCGACAAATTTTACATTAGCAGCATATGTGGCTTGGTGATCTTCTGGTTCATTTGTGGGAGAGTTTGGTAATTTACTGATTTCAGCATCCACATAAGCTTTGCTGACAATGTCATTAGGATCATCAAAAAGTCCATCATAGTAAGGTTCACAGTTTTTTATTATATTCTGTTTGAGATCAAAATATTCTTTACCATCTTTATCTTTTAATTTGATAAAATTTATATTCAGATATCCTTTATTAACAACGCTTCTTATGTCTTTGACACGATATTCTATAGGATCATCAGACTTATAATCATCTAAATTTTCCACAGAGAGAATATAATTTCTGTCCATATCTAAATCACCAGTCATTTTTCTACTTCCATCTAGTTTCAAGACATTAGTATCAACATGGACTTTTGCTATTTCTCCATCAACATACTTCTTATTTACAGCATCAGAGTCATCTACAGGATCACCCAAACCATTGATGAGATTACTATTCAGATTCAAACTCTAAAAAAAAATAGAATGTTATGATTATCCTGGACATCATTGACATCAAAAATAGCGTGATTGAAAGTTGTTGAGTATTTGCCCTTCACCACTCTTGAATAAAACAGAAATTTAATGTTTTTATTGTATTGAGAACCATTATATCTAATTTGGAATTTTATCCCATCATCTACTCCAGCTCTTCCATCAGTAGTGAATTGAATAATTGATTTAGTATATTGATTAGATATTTTGTCACTATCGAATGTATTAATCGTATAATGACTATCACCATGGACATTAAAAATTATTGTATCATCAACACGAAAACCACCAGTACTACCAATAACAAATATTTCAAAAACAGAAGTGTAACTACCACTCTCCAATTGATTACCTTTCATTTTTATACTGGACCATGCTTCTGCACTAAAACCAGTATCATCACCTTCTTTCTTAATTATATAAGCATCATTATGCATCTTATGATTTTGAAAAAAATGGTTTTGTGATGTTTTTGGTGGTAGTTTTACAGTTAATTGAATCTTGTCACCAACGTCTTTATAAAATTTAAAACTTGGTTGTAAATGATAGCTATTTTGACTGACTTTAGTATGTTCTTTCAACACTTTTAAACTGACTGCATCATTGTCGCCAGTAGACTCACCAATATCAGTCAATCGTTTTCCATCAATATCATAATTACCATCATCCGTTAACTTGAATCCAACACCAGGAGGTCCTCTCAGTCCTTGTGGTCCTGGTGGTCCTCCTTCATTATCGATTTTGACATGACCATAATGATCATTATTTGTATTGTCATTGAAGATTCCCATATATTAATATATTATATATTTCCATAAAAGTTTCTCTTCACTTTTTTCATTGGTTTGTCAACATAGCAGAAAGAGTATGGTTTGTTGGTTGCCTTGATATACTTTTCTTTTTGTCAATTCGTAATTCTTGAGATATCAAATTTCTTTCTCTTGATGATGGAAAATCGTACAAGCAAAAATGGCTGCAATTCAATCTAATCGCTTTAGGACATCCATAAAAGGATTGTGTGAGATACATCTGTACTTTTTCACACTCATAATCATCAAATATAACGACTCTATGCATATCAGTATCTTGTAGCTGGTCGACAGGTATGATGTCATCATTACTCGCTACCAAAACCGGGTAACCAACATGTTCACTTCTTCCACTCATCTTATCAATTAAATTTATATACTTATCTTGATCCAGATTTTTGGCATACAAATGGATCTGATCATAATAAATCAATGGATGTTGTAAAATATGACTCAATAAATTTGTTTTACCTGATCCAGAATTACCAGCTAAAAGCATCCTAAATGTATTCTTCGGCATGTATTCATACAATTGTTTGAAATCATCATTTGATTGATAACCACTATCATAGTTTGGTATTTCCATATATGATTACATTAGATAATTGAGATAACTTGAGATAAGTTGAGATAAGTTGAGGTAAGTCATCTAATGTATATGTATATGGATATTGAACGAATGAAAAAGCTTCTTTCAAGTGGAATTGAAGCTGGAAACAAGGTAAAAGCAGTCCGTGGAGTCATTAAAACTTATCGAACACAAAAACAGGATATGTATGATGATACAGAAGAAATATTAAAACCTTCTTTTAAATTTCAGAAAGAGATTAAGAAATCAACTGATGAAAAACAGGATGAAGTAATAAAACAATTGAAAGATAATAAAGAAAGTATTGATAACAAACAGGATGAAGTAATAAAACAATTACAAGATAATAAAGACGAGTTAATCAAGTCCGTTGATGCATTGAGTGATATCATGTCCAAACAAGGATCTATACAAGGATCCAGGGTTGGAGAATGGCTTGGCAAGCTACCATCTCAGTTTGATCAGTTTGATATTATAGAAGTTGAAAGTGAAGGTGAAGGTGAGGAAGAAGGTGAAGTTAAAGGTAAAGAAGAAGGTGCAGTTAAAGGTAAAGAAGAAGGTGAATATATACCTGAAGAATCATTCAGCAAAGATGAAATAGAAATCATAAAAAAATATGGTTTTCATCCAACATTTAAAAATCTTCCTAAAAATAAAGAATACCGTGAAAAATCAGCTTCATTAACAGGTAAAAAAACCTCTAGTAATCCAATCATCAGGGATGTTGCAAGAAGAGATTCATCAACACTATCAAAATATTACAGAGAAGTAAAAAAAAGTAAGAGAGATGACGGGTAAAGGTTTCCATAGGTACAATAAGCCAAAACGAAACGCTTATTAAGATATCACAAAATGGGCAGTATGACGGTCTGGTTATCGATCTTCCAAAACTGTTTGGACATCTGAAAGTGGTAGCTCACAAAAACGGTCAGAAAGTGTATGACAAACAGGCTGACTTCGACACACTTGATCTCCTAACAAAAAGATTCAACAGTAGAAAGAACTACTCTAAACTGGCAAGAACTGTCTTCAATGACCTAAATAGACTGAGTGAAATACCAATACACAGGACATCCAAGAAGTATTCAAAACTTGGATCAGGTGTTGTTTATTATAATAATCCACAAGATTTACTTTCACGATTAGAGCTGCTTGGAGGGTCCATGTCTGCTGGAAACAACAGTAGTGATGTCAGAGAAGAGTTCGTCAACATAGTACACATTTTGAATACATTGAATGTCATAAATAACAAACAAGTGAATGACCTCATGAAGGAATATCTAATCTAATAAAAAATGAGTGAATTCTTATTACGATTTTCATCAAGAAACAGACAAAAGGCTGGTGTAAGTTTTAGTCATGATTTCACAACTAAATTCAACGAACCTATTAAACTATCTTATGATATGAGGCATGAGCTGGCTGTGAGATCCTTAACCATGACTTACAGTTGGTATAATATCAGACAATCATATGGTAACAATCAAATAAAATACAGTCATAATGGTGGTACAGATTGGGAAAAAATCACATTTGTTGACGGAATGTACAGTTATGATGACATTGATGAATACATTTAAAAATATATGAAGGATAAAGGGCATGTTATTAAGGATGGTGATGAAGAAAAGTATGGCATCAATCTGTATTTTATCTTATCCACATATCGAGTACTTGTTGAATTAAATGAGAATTATCAATTGGATCTCACAAACACAGATTTCAGAAAACTGATTGGCTTTGAATCAAAAATAATTGATAGCACAGAGTATGGAAAAAAATCTCCCTGACATCACAAGGGGAGTAGATGAGATACATATTAACTGCGACAAAGTAACAGACAGTATTACTGATGGTCAATCTTCAAGCACAATCGCTGTTATCCCTGTTGATAATCTTGTTAGATCACTTCCATTTACACACCAACCTCGTTTTCTTGCATATAGTCCAGTATCAGGTCATTTGATATCTTCAATGCGGTTTTACGTTACCGATTCATCTGGGGCTCCAATTGATTTGAATGAGAAAATATCTCTAATTATAAAATTGCGCCTAAGAGTGGTATTTTATTAAACGAGCTATTTGGGCCTAATAAGAGTCCTTTGCCTCTCTTTTTCTTTCCACTCCCACTGGTGCCGCTAATGAAGCGAAACTTTGTAATACCACATTCAGCGCATTTACATCTAATAGCATTTCTACCATTTTTAGTGACAACTCTCCTCTCACTACCTGGAACGCACTCAGTCTGTTTTTTCTGTTTAACACAAAAAGATTTCATATATAATAGTAATGAGAATAATATTTTAACTCCTTATATTTTCTGGAAATAATATTTATCACCATCTATTTTGCTGGTTGCAGTCTTTTGTAGACCATTTAATACTCTAGATACTGATGCTCGGACAATACCTAAGTCTTTTCCACATTTACTCATGCTGCCATAATCAAATGAAACGTCAGAGTTTTCTTTAGTAGCTCGGACAGAAATAGGTTTATTGTTTCGGTAATCAATATTTCTCTTCTTTAGATTTTCACTTTGGGTTATTAATTGTAAATTTTCTATCCTATTATCACTTCTATTACTATTTATATGGTCAATAACAAGCTTTTTATCCTCAATTACTCCATTAAAACATTCATAGATAAATCTATGTTTTCTATGATGTATGTGATCCCCATTAAACCGCATATTAATCCCAAGGTAACCATTCCGATCTAAAGTTCCAATATCTCGCTTATTTCTAATGTTTCTTACTATTCCTTCACTATTTGATTCATATGTATTGAAAATAGGGTGGGGTTGAAAAATATCGCTCATTATATATTAAAAAATAATAATTTAATCTTTATATAATGGAGGAGAAAATAGCTAACTATAATCTATTTATGGATTTAGGACGTGAAATAGAGAAGTTAGAGAAGGATTACCGCCGCTATAAGAGGTTATATCTAAAGTATCGGCTTTGCCTATGTAGAGACACAAGCTCAATAAAGTATAATAAATATAAGACAAAAGATCTAATAGATGCAAAGAAGAGGCTTAAGAGAGATTGCGAAAATAGTTTGCAATAAATTTCTCATTATATTTTGTATCTTTACGAAAAGGGGAGAGTAAATCCCAATAATCAACACCACGGTGCATTTCCTTTAAGAAATAGAGGCAGAAATACCCACATGTTGTAGTATATAAGTTTTGAATTTGCATGTTTTGATGCAAAAGAGTTAAATTTTTCATCTTAGCATGATCTACTATTCTCTGAAAGGGAGGCATACCAAAGCTATCAAAATAATTAATAACTCCATTTCGGACATAAGTTGCAACCCAATGAGAGCCACTCATAAAATTATAGATAAAAAAGTCCTAATTTGTGATTATGCGGCACAGATATGTCTCTGCTCAATACATCATTTATAGGTAAGCCTAAATATTGGCACCATTCTAATAGATCAAAATTACTCATTGGTACTGTCCCTTTAAATTTTAAACCTAGATTGTTTTTGGGGACTTTTTTTTTTACCGTTTCCTCCCTGTTTTCCAATTCTTGGACCACCCTCACCCCAAGTACCAAAGAATGGC
This sequence comes from Catalaphyllia jardinei, assembly GCA_022496165.2. Lineage (NCBI taxonomy): Eukaryota > Metazoa > Cnidaria > Anthozoa > Scleractinia > Caryophylliidae > Catalaphyllia > Catalaphyllia jardinei. Next base: position 3,499 of record JAEMPF020023082.1, on the reverse strand, counting down.
GGTGGCACAGGTGGTAAACCTATTTGAGGCCCACCTTTACCTGTTTTTCCACCTGAGATGCCTTTTCCACGAAACATATCAAGGATGAGTGGTATTCCAATAGAGGCTAATATAGTTCCAATACCATTACCAACTTGCTTCTGGGTGATTTTAAATTTCATATCGCTCCCATTAGTATAAGCATCAGCTAAATCTCTGATTTGAGCCCTGGTGAGTAAATCACTCATTTCTGCAAGCTTATAGAGCGCATTATTTGGAACCTGGAAAACTGTCCCTCCAGTTATTTTTTAACAATCTGTCTTGTTCCCTCAGAGGCTAAACCAGCAAGAGAAGCTAAACCAGCTGTTTTAGCAAGCATAGGACCATAATTTCTTAACATAGGCATTAGGCTTTTAGCTACAGAAGAGAAAATATCTGATCCAGATTGCTTTCTGATATTTGTCTTTGTAATCTTAACGAGAGCCCCAGTGCCACGGGCTTTTGCCTTCTCTATTCTATTGACTACAGCTTGAGGCACGAGAAGAGTGTGACTACCAGTTAAAGCTCCGTTCTTTAATCTTATACCTATTTCTTCTCTATTTCTGTAGGCGCTCCTGAGTTTTCGGAGTTGGCCGTCTGAAAGATGGACATTTATTGGGTGTAATTCAGTTTTACTGCTCATTATATTAATTATGAATTAAATTTTTTTAACTCATAATTTTCTTAATGACAGGTAAAAAACAAAAAAAACTAATCACTAAGGTCAAAACAATCTTCTGGGCTTAGCGAGATAACCCCTTCTGTCCCCTCATCACTTTCCAAAAGGCACTCATTAAATACAGACTCCTCTGGTTTAGACATAACTTGCATTAGTTTTGGCTTTAGAGTTAATCCAAATGTCCCGCGACATAGTGAAAACCATGCCGCAATAAACTTAACCTCTGACCTTGGCCCAATGTCATTATAACCTTCTGCTTTTGTCTTATCCCAATGGAAAAAGGTTGTCTGAAGTCTATCATTTTTATAAAATAAGGCAAATTCCATCTTACTTGGATAATCAGTATACTCTCTCTTTTGTGAGGGCATTTACTTTATAAGATTTCTTGCAAATTCTTTTCCATAAACCATCTATACCATGCTCATCATAACCTTTAATATTACTCTTTGGAATATTTTTAGCTAGAGACCATTTATGCCCAAAAAAAGATTCAATAAAGAAAAGGTCTAACTCCTTTGCCTTTTTCAGATAATCACCTTCTAAATTAATCTGCATACTTGTGCCAAGATAATTATCATCCTTATCATAATTTTCCTTAACACCAAAAGGTGAAATACCTTCATATCTGACATACATAGTCCGGCCTTTATATAGAATTGGTATTTGACTCCCACTATGTTTGTTTTCTTTCGGTTTTCCAAAAGTAATCTCATTTACATCAATATCAGTAAAATTAACGATTTCAAACTCACTGTTTTTTCTTTCGTTTTTCATTCTATATACTATATAAATATTTTTTTTCTAAATTAAAAATTTCATTCACACACTTATTTTCGCCCCCGCCGCGGCGATTGAGCGGCACTTATACAATAACAAGCTGATCTCCTACTTTATCAACAACAACATCCTTCTCATATAGGACAATGGCATGAACCCTGAACCTGTCACCATTATTAGTGTTAATCATGTATTTAAGTATAAGCTGCCTTGGATCCCTTGAGACTCCCTCAGCTTGGTAACTTAGGTCAAAAAAGATTAGAGGATAGATAGATGTGAAATTAGCGATGTTAAGTTGAGTGCCAGTATTATAATCATTCTTTTTCCATGAATAACCCATTAACGCAGAGAATATTCTGCTTTTACTCTCATGGTCAAAGTCCCTTTCAGGATAGAACACTCCATCACCATATTCAAGCCTGCAGCTAGTTAGGAAACTATTAGCATCACCAGCATTTAGTTTAAAGGTATCAAAGATGTATGGATTTGCAGTCATACTATTATTCTTAGCTCTCTGTAGGTAGACAAATACATAACGGACTCGGTCAATAGATGCTGATATTCCCTTAAGTATTTCCATCGGCTCGGTTTCTGAAAATCAGAGACAAATTTAGTCATTAAAGCATCTTTAGGCTGTAGTCTGGGGACCCATAAGTAAAAATTATCAATTGTAAGACGAAAGGTACCAGTATCGCCATAAAGCATTTCTGCATCTGGATTTAAGTCTATTTCAAATTCAAGTTGCATTGATGGCAGCATCCGGCCCTCTAATTCTTCAAAGAAAGAATATCTGTTTAGTGGAATATTTACATTAACCTTTTTTCTCGTTGATGTTAATGCTCGTCTCGCTTTAAAACCCGGATTTTCATCATCCACTGCTTCTTCAGCAGTATCTAGATACCAAAAACTATTTTTTGCTACACTTCGAGCATAGTCATCTGAATATTCTAATAGATTTTTCACAAAAGTGACCAGATGTAGATTATCAGTATCATAGATAATTTTACCAGCACTCTTTATAACAAGATGTCGGATAAGAGAATGCGAGCCACATAAGAGTGTGGTGAGTGTGTCGGCATTATCTCCACCATTAGCCTTTAAATCAAGATGGAATTTTACTTCAAAATAAGCATTATACCAATCATAAAAAGAACTTCTGTCGTTTATAACGAATTTATAACCATTCTTCTGTTGCACCGTGCCATTTGCAGGAGCTCTTATATTACTCTCTAGTAAAAATCGGACTTCTTCATTTCTCTGGACGTTTTCTGACGATCTGAATGACATATATATTTTTATTTATTTATTTTTTTTAAGATTCTGCTATAAGATTGTTAATTAATGTGTTAACTTCTCTTTGGCTCATTTGAGCAGTTGGCTTTGTCACCTTTCTCTTCTTTCCAGATAATCTCTCTCTTATAACATCTCCTGACCGCTCCATTCCTTCTTTTACCTTTTTTGCCCCCTTTGAGGCTTTTCTTCCTATTGCTTTCGCAACAGCTGAGCCAACTGCACTTCCAACTGCACTTGCAGCTGCACTAAGTGGCTTCATAATATTATCAACTATAAGGCCATTTCCTCTGTGAACATAAACATATCTCCCAAGAGATGGATGATACATCTTTCTGAATTCTCTCGATTTAAGCACATAATTATTACTGCTTTATTTTTTTTAATATTAGTGAAAACGCAGTATCCGCATTATTTAAATAGACTGGTCTCCTTAATCCATCAGTTATATATATGCGGATACTTGAAATACTTGTTTTATTTAATGGGTTATAAACAATACGCCTAGGTTCAAGAGTAAAACCATAGGATGCTCTTAAAGTTGCAGTACCAAAACTGTAAATAGTATCTGATTCTTGACCATCAACTAATGAAGTACTTGTTAAATCGCAATGAATATGTAAAACATCAGTATCATCTGTTAGATTTGGTGCTCTCTGCCCTATATTCTGCTCATCCTTTAGAATCTTCTTATCATACCCAATAAGTTCATTAAAATCAGATTTAGTTAGGTCA
>JAEMPF020022446.1:84348-86681 GCA_022496165.2 Catalaphyllia jardinei | reverse complement strand
TAATGATAATGATAATGATAATGATAATGATAATGATAATGATAATGTTAATGTTAATGATATCGCAGCAGATCATAGGTAGATGCTCTTGCACGCTTTACAGAAGTCATAAAAACCACAAAATAAAATCAATATGTACAAACACAGATAAATAAAATCCAAAATAGTTACTTAACTACTAAAATGAGATTCAATTAGGAATTAGTTAATTAAATGATTTGTAGGTCAAACGTAATCTTAAAAAGATTAGTCTTCTGAAGTTTCTCAAAAGAGGTAACAGTAGTGGCGGATCTAATTGCATTTGGAAGGGGTGCGGCTATAATTTATTGTGTCAATATAGCTTATGTATAGTAAGAAAAACTCTAATAGAAATATCAATTTTTTTAATGTATCATTATTTAGATGTATTGAAAGCATTTGCTACTATGGTCACTACACACCTCTCCTTCTTTTCCTACAATATCTAAAACTCTGCTCTCTTTACTTTCTCTTTTTTTTTTTTTTTATGTTAGCTGTAGTTAATGATATAAACAGTGCAAAATAAAGAATCTTGTATTCCTGTGAGCCGAAAACCTTGGACGGTCCCTTGATTATTGCGTGAGTTCAAAAATACGCTAGGAAAACTTTCGGTTGCGGTCAACACTGGAGGCCATTCTATTCAAATTTTGACTTAAAGGGGCGCTAGTGACGGTGGAAATAAATTTTTGTCTTGTGTGGTTGGTGATTCTCAAATCAGTTTGATTTAGTGTCGGAGACACCTTATAGCTGTGATACAGTTGGTCGTGAGCTGTAGTGAGCTATACTTCGCTCGCTGCTGAGCCCTGAAACGGACTGGAACATTCGCGTCGGAAAGCAAGGTTATGGGTTTATTTTACCTGATTTTAAAGGGGCATTGTCACGCTATTTGGCAACTTTATAGAAAGCGAGAAGGTGCCTTCGCATCAATTTAATTTCAAAAATAATGATCTAGTTTAGTTATTGAAGATTATTTGAAGGTACTGAAACTGTTTCCTGTCGCCTGTCGCTACGGATGGCATGGATGGAAATCGATTGAAACTTGAAAAAATTGGACAATTTTTTCAAGTTTTGATGCTACGTGTACAAAAGATCCTCAAGAAATTTACTATGGTTAGCCCTCTCTGCTAAAATTCATTTTATATCTTCGTCGTAGCCTTACGGTAGCATTTTGTTCATGATTAAAGCCTCAAAGTAATGATTTTAGCACAAAATTGAGCTAAAACTGCAAAATCCTCGTGACACTGCTCCTTTAAGAAGTGATGTTTCTGTGTCAACATTTCAAAATGAGACTGAGAAAAGTTGAATTTCTAAAATAAATTAGTCTCTTAAAATCTTGTACAAAGTACCGGGTTTCTTTCCTTAAAGTAAGCTATATTTCATGATCAATTTTGTGTTTGCTTTAGTCTCGCTCAATTGGCGGTTGAGACTGCTCGAGTATTTTTTCTGAGTTATTTTACAGAAACGAAACGGATTGTTCTTTCTTCTTACTGCTTTTCACAGCTGTTAGATGTTCAAGACGTTTTTGTACCTTATCTTTCATCATCTAAATCCTCAAACCTTACCGCCATTTTAAAATACAGAGAGAAAACCTTTGTAATGATGACATCAATCGTGCGTCTGTCCTCTAATTGATCATATGCGAGAACCAATCAAAATGCGAGAAAAACTTGAGTTATTTTATAATCTCTAATAAAGCACGCTGTTTCAGCCAATCAGAGCGCGCGTTATATGGAAACTTTATTATATATATTTTTTTACATATTTCTTTTTTGGTTTAAGGTGTTAGCAGCTGGTATCATGGGAGTGGTTTTGGTCAACCAAGCAAGTTCTTCCTCGACTCTGGTAAGGCATAAATGGAAAATCTCATACATAAAACGATACATTTCTTTTATCTACTTAAACATCCCAAAATGTCGCTATTTTCTCGAGAGACACAAACAACCAGTTTTTATAGCAACAACAGGGCAACGATGATTTCGTGAAAATAGTTGCGGAACAGGGCCGCAAAGCGGAGCGCCATAATTATAAAAACAGAACCACAGGCATGCATAGAAAAATAAAACCATGCAACTTTTTTATCTATATATGGTCAGCATGGCTAGTGACATGGGTCGCGGGCGCTGAGACCTGCGATATCAGCGACGGCGTCACGCAACGTGACGTGGCGGCCATACTCCAGCTAATATGAAGTTTAAGAAACCACAATGGCGACGCCAAGGAAAATGTCGATTCAATCCTACGGATATCGCGATACTCTAAACTCATTTACCTTGCTTATCACTGTCAAAACTATCGCAAAACTAAATCGCATCCGG
>JAEMPF020022446.1:74348-79348 GCA_022496165.2 Catalaphyllia jardinei | reverse complement strand
ATCTGGTTTAGATATGTTGATGACACTTTCACCTTGTTTCACATTAAGGACGCAGCTGTTCAATTCCTTTCTTATCTCAATAGCCGGCAAAAGAACATTCAATTCACCATTGAATTTGAACAGGACCAAGAGATTCCTTTTCTTGATGTTCTCATCAAACGCCATCTTAACAACTCTTTCTCCACTTCCGTCTACCGAAAGAAAACGTTCACTGGTCTTTACACTCAATCGGATTCTTTCACACCTCGGAAATGCATGATTAACATCATCCGCACACTTACTTATCGTTGTCTTCGTCATCACCCTGTCTGCTAGAGTCTGCTTTTGATGACCTCAAGCCCCCCCCCCCTTTTTTTGGTAAAAAAAAGAAGGAATGAGTGGAGGGAAAAAGGCCAACAGGGCAAGTAAGTCAAGACCGCCCCCCCCCCTTCCTTAGCTCAAGGTCTGGATCCGCCACTGGTACCCCCGTGGTATTTCTTATAACATGAACGATGTAGTCAATAAACACCAAAACAAACCTAAGGATATCATTACAGTGCCCCAAAAAAGAAATTTTTATTAACCGTTACTTCTAAAGATGTATGTTGGAGCATACGAAACGTCAAGTCCATAAATTAGGCTTCAACGGGATTCGGACCCGTGACCTCCGCGATACCGGTGCGATGCTCTACCAACTGAGCTATGAATTTTACCACATGCGTTGCCTCGTTATGTTTATAACCGCAGTTTGTTTGCTCTTTTTACTCAAGTTACATCTCATTATTTGGTACATGATAGATACAAGAATCAGCTGTTACTTTAACTATAATCTTTGTAAGGTGTGCGATATTCCATGTTCAATAAAGTTTGTCATCGCTAGCTGTTATGTTCGACGAACCTAACATATTCAGGGCGATCTCAAGCTAACGCTCCAAAATAGGATTTTGCGATTTGCCGAAATCAAGAGAAAATATATCATGGTCTCTTGCCGAAAATAAGACCCCTCTCTAAGATGACGCTCTCCAACATTGAGGGTCCCCAATAGGTTTTTCGGGATCCGGGATTTGGCTTATTTCAAAGCCGGGATTGGGGATTTTGAAGGAAAAGGGGGTCGAGATTCGGGATTGTAATTATGACCGGGACACGGGATTTGGCGATTTTAACAAGCGGAAATCGGGAAATGTCGCCTTAAAGAAACCGAGATTCGGGAATTCCAGAGACTGAAATATGCAAAGAAAATCAAGTCGATGTCCACGTTTTCCACGACCCTGTCACGCTGCTCTGTGACTCCCTATGGTGATCTGGGGTCTATTTTCGTGAACCTTGGCCGTTTTCACAGTGTCTCTGTGACCTATGTTATTTGTTGACCGTGATATTTCTAGTGTAAAGTTTGTACAGATCGTGATCGTAGACTTGCCACAAGTCGACCCCATGAATTTCAGGGTAGAATATATTACGCCCCTTCGCGGCCGAGCGAGCGACGAAGTCGTGAGAGGTCGACTTGCCTCGCTTGAAGGGTTTTCATTTGCGTTTCACGCCAAATTGAGGAGTGGCTTGACTCCCATCTGGTCTCTCATATTACATTTGGAAGTCAATATCGGTTCCACTCCGATCGACCAAAATAATTGTACGTATGTGCGTTTCTCCTGCGTCGATCGAAAGAGTAAATTTGTTTAAGTGATTACGAAGAAAGATTCTAATCGAAAATTGACCAAAGCTTGTTTGAATCTTGAATTGATGACCGGAGAGGAGATATCAAGTGGTGAAGGTTTACTTTTGACAAATATTTTGGGCGAAATTGCGCAGACAAAAACGAAACCGTAGTTCGGAAGATTCTGCCTTGCTCAAAAGTCGAACTTTTCCCAGCTCCGGTTTGCCAATAAACAAACACTTCTTTCTAGACAGATATGCTTCCGCTGCGAGCACTTTAGAAATTATAAATGGCGAGCAGCGAGCACTTCGTAAATTTTCCGCTGACTGGAATCTCTCTTTATTAAAACGTTCCTTTGCGCCAAGTTATCTGGCTGACACTTTCAAAACAGGACAACAGGCGCAAAGCTAGGCACAATCTTATCGCGGTTCAACCAATCTCAGTAGCTTACAGCCAATTATGCCTTGTTTGGATGCCGTTTGCTGCAAAATTACTTCACTTAGCTTCACGAGAGTCAGCCACGAAAAAGCGAGCAATCATCAAATTTTTGCGAGCAATTCGAGCAAAGGCCAAATTTCGCGAGCACCTTGAAATTGGATGGGACCATTCGATAACCCTACTATTGGCACCATTCGATTGACGGTTGCTATTTTTACTTGAGATTCCTTTATTACTTCAACGTTGGTTTTCTCCCCGAAAGTATCCACTCATTGACTTCTAAATAGCGATGAATTCGAAATAAAGTTGAAAAATTAGCCGTCGTGGCTCACGAAGAATTTGGCTTTGCACGTTTTTCAATATCGGAACCAATATTTCTATGGGTCATTGTAACCACTCTTTATCACTTGATGCTACAATCAAGATATCAAAAAAACTGCCCAACTATTGGTGAACACATTATTGTCCTTTTCATAACCTAATAGGTTACCATAGCAACAGTATGACCTGCTAAAAACATCCTTTAATACAGCTTTAGGGGCTTACAATTCAAAAACTGCACGGTGAATTTTTTTTTGATATTATCAACATACGATAAGCATGATTAGGCGCAACTTCTGGCAAAGTTTAAAAAATTCTGTGGGCGGCGTTTAGAGCCACCTTAAATTTTCGGAAACGCCACCTACAGAATTCTTTTAAACTTTGCCAAAAGTTGCGCCTAATCATGCTTATCAAATGTTGATGCTAGAAAAAATTCCACCGGGCCGTTTTTGAATTATAAGCCCCTAAGGCTGTAATTAAGAATCTTTGTAGCAGATCATACTGTTGCTATGGTAACCTATTGTGTTGCAAAAAATGATAACAACGTGTTCACCAATGGTTGGGCAGTTTTTTGCATCAAGTGAGTGGCTATAACCACCCATTGCCTGATTTCATACCGTGGGAGCCTGGCACTAGTTATCAGTTTTGCCGGACGGAAGTGAAAAAAGATGGCGGGAAATGTGAAAGAAGACTCGCCCAAAATGGCTTTTGCAGCAGTAAAAAAAGTCATAAATGATGATTGCCTTGGAGCACTCAACACAAAAAAGTTGGGAGAACTTTGTAATAGTCTTAAACTTAAAGCTTCCGGGACTAAAAGTGAATTGTTACAAAGATTGCTACCATTTAAAGATGACCCGGCTTTGCTCGACAACAGAGTGAAGAACATCTCTGTGAAGTACAGCTTTACGACAGCCCTATCGAGACAGGAGATCCCACCACCAACAGCTGGATGGAAATGCAACACTTCTCTCTTTCCCAAGATTTCAAAAGACGTTATCAAGACATATCAGTCTAATAAACGACAGGGAATGATAGGACAATTTCGCAAAGCTCATCGAATGTTTTCTTCAAGACGAATGAAAACCATCAAGGTGTTCAAAAATGGTAGCCAGTTATTTGTCAAGTCAAGCATATTGAAAAGCTTTTCTTCTGAAGTTACACGAACTGCAACTGTCTTGTTCATTGACAATGTTCCCAAGAAAGGTTTTTGCGAATGTGCTGTCGGAAAGTGTGGTCTCTGTTGTCATGTCATCGTTATACTGTTACAGTTAGAACACTTCACAACACATGAAAAGCTGTTTTTTTCTTTGACCTGTACAGAGAAGCTTCAAAAGTGGCATCGACCAAATTTAAAGAAAGGGAAAGAGGTAAAAGCTAACTTGAAGGCTGCTGCTCATATCAGACTGAAATATTTTAGAAATGCCAAATCAGCAAGACATGTAAATCAAAGAACAAAGAAAAAAGTTGTAGCTAGAGATGTAAGTGATGAAAACAGTGACTGGCTGAAACGAGATATTTCCTCCATGAGCTCTCAAGTAGTAGATGGCCTGTCTAAATGCAGAATCAATTTATCAAATCATTTTCTTAAAACTCTAGAGAAGTTTAAAATAAGACACTCTGGATTGTATCACCATTTGTCTTACAAAAATGCTTATCTGAACAGAGTTATACAAAATGAACATGACTACACAAAACTAAATCCTCCAGCAAACCTGGAACAAAACCCCAAAACACCTTCTGAGTGTGAGGATAAATGGCACTCTTCATTGAAAGCCAATTCTAACAACTACAACCAAGATAATTGCACAATGGGACAGCCTACTTCAGAATGTCAAGAGCAAGTATTTTGTGCAGATAAAACTCAAGAGTTGTTACAATTGCTTACAAACTCTAAAGATGAGATTATAACTGTTAAGGTCCCTCAGCTTAAAGAAGTCAGGCTAACTACAAGTGCAAGATACATTGATGTTCAACAAGGCACTTCTGATTGGCTTAACCTGAGGACAGGGGTAATAACAGCAAGTAAACTACCATCACTCCTGGGTTTTCATGGAAACAAAGAGTTTGATTCATCATGGTTTTATATTCTAAACAAGATAGATGAAAGTAAATGTAAACCAAAGCAATACAGAAACTTTCAAAGAGGAAACTACTATGAAAAAGAAGCTCTAGAGCACTTTCAGAAACTCTCTGGTAAGTTGGTTTATTCGAAAATATTAATAGTAACATAATACTCCGTAATTTAGCAAACAAGTATATTACCAGCATATCATGCAGTTAATCATGTACATAACATAATCAAATAGGAATACACTTACGTGAACATAAATGTAAGCACAAAAATTAATGTAAGTTTGAGTAATCATGTATTGATTTCTATTTTTTCCTGCAGGTGTCCCAGTCTCAAGTTGTGGGTTTTTTAGACATCCATCAGACAAAAACTATGGAGCAAGTCCTGATGGTATTTCAGAAGCATTTCTCATTGAGGTCAAGACAAGAGCAGAAAACTCTGAAGCCCCATTAGACAAAATCACAGGCTCACATATTATTCAAGCAAATTTTCAGATGTCTTGTGCAAGAGCAAATCTTGTATTTTTGCAGTCTTATCTCC
>JAEMPF020022446.1:49348-69348 GCA_022496165.2 Catalaphyllia jardinei | reverse complement strand
GGATGTTCGGAAGGCGTACCAGAACACTGTTGCCGACTTCAAAAGAACTCCTGGAACCCCGGCTAGTGAGAGATGTCAGAGAGAGAAAGCTGCAAAGGAAAGAAGTTCAGACACGTTATTTCAACCGAAATGTTAAAGAACTTCCAAGTCTTAACGAGGGTGATGTAGTGCGCATGAAGCCACAAGCCTCAGATGGAAAGCAGAGGTGGGCCAAGGCAAGTCCAAGTCCAACAACAAGTGGATGTCAGATCCTATGCTGTTAGAACTGAAGATGGCAGGTTATTCCGACGAAACCGTAGACATCTTCGACAGTCGAAGGAACAGTTCGTGGCTAAAGAGGCTGATGTTGAAATTCCAAGTCCAGTTACAAACTGTCCACAACCTGAAGTCTACACAGAACCATCAGCAGCACCAGCACAGAACAGCACAGGAGACCTAACACCTTTGCGCAGTAAGGAAACAGGCCAAGGACCAGCAATTACCAGGCCCACTCCATCATCAGCTGAGTGTCAGAAGAACAGTGCAGTTACTCGTAGCGGACGCTCCGTTCGTCCTCCTAGCTACTTGAAAGAATATGTTCAGTTTTTTTTATTATCGTTTTTGTTAGGATTTTTTTGGAAAGTTTTCCTGCATGTGTTTACACTTGTTACAGTTCAGTTCTTTAAAGAAGGAAAGGTGTAACGTTACTATGTCACGCAACGTTTATCACGTGACTCGTTTAGCCAATCATATATGCTAAACTCCATGTGCTTTGGAGATTCAAGTTTGCTTGTAAGTTTTCTGAAGCTATGGCGACTTCACTTCATTAAAGTTTTTCGTTCCAGCTACCTTTGTGCTAGTTATTTCAAGCGGAAACGTAACAGTGATAATCCTGTCATATAGTATATTCTATGTAGGTATCTCATGAGTGCTTCATAACTAAAAGTTTGGCTTTCGAGTGCTTTCTTCATTGCATTGAGTTGCTGACTGTTGTTCGCAGCATTTTTTTCAAGTTCTGTTTGAGTCTTTGACAGCTGTTGCTGTAAATCTTCAATCAAAGCCTTTTTTCCAGTTAGTTCTCTCGTCAAACTTTCCACTTGACTTTTAAGCTTCTGATTTTCTTTTTCTACGTTCACAGCTGAAACCCGTCGCTTTTTAACACGCGGTACGAATGTTTCACTCCTGTCTTTCGGGGGTTTCCTTGGAGTACTCCTCACGGTATTGGCATTCGACGAAGTGAGAACCGTTTTTGTACAGTCAATTTTCCTTTTCAATTCCCTAGATGGTTTTTGGGAGTACTCTTTTTCCAGATTAGCAGCATATTCTTTTGTACAAATTATGTCTGGCAATTGATTCTTGTTCTCTCGTTTCCCTGAGCTCCAGCGAGCGCTGCATATAACATGTTTTCTCCAGTTAATATTTTCGTTCATAAGAACTTTCCTATATCCTTTTTGAAGCTCAGGATCGCTGGGCAAAGTGTAGTACGTTATTCCTTTAGTTCTGTAATTATTCGTACACAAGGAACTGGCATAATTCCAATGCCACGTTTTCGTGTAAGTCGCCATCTCCTAAACTGAAGTGCACTTCCGTCCGGCAAAACCGATAACTAGTGCCAGGCTCCCACGGTATGAAATCAGGCAATTGAAATCTAAGTGCTGGAAATTGTTTTGAGCCACCCTAAACCCCACTGGGGCTATAAAATTTAAATGATGAAGAAAAAATAATGGCATTGTGGTAGTCGTAGTCAAATTACGATAACGTGGAAGTCTGCTGCCACAGAAGTGCGACTGTCGATTAATACGTCCACTTGGGTCACACTCAATAGAGTCCTAAAGTGTGACGTCACAAAAAAATAATTTTGTGAAATTATGGGATTTGGCGCCATTTTTGAAAAGAGCGTCCTTAAAAGGGTCCTTGCCAAAAACTACCTCTTAATTGTAATTCCCAGTCGAAATACAAAGGATCAAAGTTGACATTGCCCCATATAAATCTCTCTAATTTTGAGTCGGTTCCAAACTGAAGGAACCGGAACAAATTTTGAAGGGTTTGTATGGGATGCAATTATACTTATATCTCCATCGGGAATTGCAATTTAGAGCTAATTTTTGGGATGAAGGCATCTTTTAGGATCCTCTATAAGGATATTACATCATATCCCATAATTTCCAAGAAAAATGTTTTGTGACGTCATCATTTTAGGACTCTATTCAGAATTACTACTGTCGGGCATATCGGTCAAAGCAGGAGCCCATTACCCGGAGCCTCCGTACGTACTGAACCCTTCCATCAACCCTGTCCCTTTCTTTCTAATTTTAGAACTGTGATATCTGCGGGGGTTCTTTAATTTTCCTCGAAAACGCACTGACGTCCGCATAGCATCTTAAGAACATTATAAACTTACCGCGCTTTCAGCCATTGAAATTCTTGTGACCTGCATGTGGCGTATAACAATAGAAGATTACAGCTCTCTTAAAACTGGCTATTTTAAAAACACCCAAGAAAACCACCGTGGGAATAGATTCTTTAAAAAAAACGACACGGGACATGGTTGACTCAGAGGGTCAGTATGAAAGATGGGAAACTCCGGGTAATGGGCCTCCTGTCAGCGGAAAATGGTTTAAACGTAGAGTATTCCATATAAAGGACAAAGGTACTGAGCAACGAAGGACTCTTGCGAAAAACGTTTGGGCAAATGGAACCAGGAGAAGACCGACGATGCAGCAGTATCTGTTGCAATATATTTAGGTTAAAACCCCAACTTGTCCTTGTTTAAAGGAAGTCGTCTGAGCACATTGTATCTATTAGCAACGTGATTATCAAGCCACTGCGCTTTCCTGCCAGGTTCCATTAGGACGAGAATGGCAAAGTTTCTTTTTTATTTCTGACGGCTTGGAAATATTTATCCTCCAAGCTTTGATTCTCGGGAAAATATTTGTTTTAAGATCACATTTTGGCGAGGGCAACTATCAGCCGATAGTTCCTCGACAGAAACACTGTTGCTTAAATAGATGGTGAGTAGCGTAGCCAATCAGAGAACGGCATACGCGATAGCACTCTAAGTAGACTTATACCAAAACTCGATCGAAACACGGAGAATATGTTTTCTAATTCTTAAATGGGATAAGCAATCAATATTCCGGTTCAACATTTTTGGGGGGGACCGAGAAAAGATTGAAAAGTGGGCGAAATTTAAATTTACCTAGTCAGTCACTTGAGACCTGGCGATTGAGTAAAAAACGTGCCAGTTTCCATCAGGTCATACATGCAGTTCATGGGGCCATGTTCAATGATAGATTTGTGCTTCAACGCTATCAGAACCTCGGTTGTACGGGCAGAAAAGATGAATTGTTTGTTATTAACTAGAAACTATTGAATAAAAAAAAGTTTAAACGTGATCAAGTAACTGGGATGGTTTTCAAAAGTTGAGGAGCTAGAAGTTGAAACTTCACAGATGTTCAAGCGCACTGGACTGAAAAGGAATAGAACGCTTTAAAAATGCTTGGTCGATTAAAATGGCTGGGTCTTAAGGGGTTGTCTTGCTGCGTATGCCAAAACAAAAAACAGATCAGTAAATACGAGCTTTAAAACACCCATTGGTGAGTTAACATTAAAGACCTGAAATTAATTATTCCCTTGTGCCGGAATATAAAAACGGACGTACATGCAAAAGGCTTGAACAATGGATTATATGAGTTCAAATCAATACTCAACAAACCCTTGTATGGTGGTAACTGGCCAAGGCTGAATTCCAAAATAAAAGTTATTGTTTAATTACAAGTAAAAAAGGATATTGTACTTATTTCATACAAAGGAAGGCGTTTAACGACTTGTTTTGAGCATAGTTAATAGAGGGGAATGGTTATGAAACTCGTCAAAGTTCTTTGTTGTATGTTATTGTTTTGTTTTTAGGCCTTAACCCTGCACAAAACACAATAGTTGTTTACTCCGAACTGAGGAACTAACCAGTAGAAACGTGTTGGTTACGTAACTCATGCATAGCGTATGAGCGTGAAACAAAAGATTGTGCAGGGTCGTGGACCTTTCAACATAAATCTTGGCATCTTTGTTAGTTCCTTTGATGTTTGCCGGGCAAGAGTCCACAAAGCTATGACAGTCGCGAACGATACAAGTTTATGTCACCTACCCAGCCCGGTTAGCGGGCTCATATGAATTGGTCCTAACACAGATAGCTAGAATTGCTGTTGAGCTTAATGATTGAGTACTTGCTATGTTTCAGTGGACATTGATCAGTTGTTCTTTGGTTTCATTCTAGAAGACGTATTAATGCTTAAGAAGAAATTCAAATTCCCGTCTAAGCCCCACCGAAGAAATTTGACTACGGCCTTTTGACTCTAAAAACCCATCAAATGTTTCCGTTCACACGACGCCGAGATGGAATACGCAACAGCCACCGATCGTATTGGATTTGCGTTTGAGGAAAACTCGTTCCTGGAAATCACGATGTCATAATTAACGACCAGCTCCGTTTTACAAAAGTTTTCCGTCCACCCTAAAACGCAAAGCCGACGTTTTCAAGCTCTTCAGGTTTGAAGATCGTTTCTGAAGAGCTTCGTTCTCATGACGGATTAGTGTGGATGGTAGGCCTAACCGTAGAAATAAAGTTGCGTTTCAATTTCCTCTGGGGTAGTTTGAGCGAAGCCCTGAATAACGAAAACAACAGTTGATTGTAATAAATCATTTTGACTTCTTTTCATCATCTCAAGGTACTGTGCTGTCAGTTTAAATTTTTAACGACAAAAAAAAATCGCAAGGGTTTCAAAGCAGCAAGGCTACATGATAAATGCTAGGCTTTCAGTCAACTGGTTTTCACCGTTTGACGCTGCGCAGTCAAGACGTCGAGATTCCAGTTCGCCGTGAACTTATTTTAAGGTTTAATATTCCGTGAATCATGATATCTATATTTATCTTTTGCTACTTCAATAAAAAAAAAAGAAGCTACTAAAGATACCTAATAGATTTAGATAGATAATTATGATAATTCTTTCGGTTTTTCTTCTTTCTTTTCAAAGTTATATTTTTAAATACACCTGATTAGCGTGGGACTACCAATTTTTCTTTCTCCACGACACGGAAGGGACACTTTTTGTACACTTTTGGACTGTCGGTATCTGCAGTTGCAGCAATCTGGTATTTTCCAGACCGCTGGTCAAGAGGGATGGTCGCTTTGGGAACAATTTAGTATTAGTATTATTATTATTATTAGTATTATTATTATTATTATTATTATTATTATTATTATTATTATTATTATTATTATTATTATTATTTTGTCGACAGCGCGTATGAATATTTGTGATAAGCTACAGAACGGAGCTTTCGTAATTCAAGATCACTTGACGGCTACTCTCTCATTACATTTCTGCCATCTTGTTTCTAGAACGATACACTTAAATACGCGTAGAGCAAGTATTTCACTAGGCTCGATTTCCGCCGCTCTCTCGTGTCTGGTCCACCCTCCCCGAGGAGCGCGGGCTCCTTTCCCGAACAGCGGCTGGTAATCGAGCCTATTATTTCACAGTAAGTTTGATTTTTTAAAATGGATATTTAAATTGCTATTATAATTTTGTTGTTAATCTATTACACGTGTAAAATGTAAATTTTCACCGCAACAAACACTTCCAAATAGCTCACTGGAATTGCCCTAAGGAAGGATCCGAACAGTTTCCGACTTAAATAGACCAATGAGATAAACGTACGACCTCTCCACGACAGTAGTAACGTCACCTCGAGGTCACGAAAATGTGTCGCGTTATTTAGCGATGCTTATCTTGAAAATCGCGGGCTCAGTCGTGTTCAAACTGAGAGGGACACGTCATGTAAGATGAAGTGTTCTGTTCTATTGCTGCTCAGGATTTTGCACTCTTAGTACCACTGGTACAGATGTACAGGGGATCATGCCAACTTCAGTGATCACCATGGAGACGAAATGAGGTGGAGTGACGTCATAGACGAGGTTCAGTAAGTGAAGGGAATTGACGTCACGCCAGTCAGACAGAATATCCGGGCTTTCTCTGGTCAGCGGTACCAAGTCATCCGGGTCGCCTGGAGAAAAGATCGTTAAGGTCCAGATTTTAAACTAAATTCATCTTTCACCTTGATAGCGCGCAACGCTATGACGTCACGGCAGCACTTTCTTGTCTAATTGGCTAAAGCGACCAAGGGTTTTCCTACAACTCCCTAGAAGGGATAATACATCGCAGGGCTCCGACAATTTCCCGTTACTCATTTATTATCGTAGGTGCAGACTGGCACCCCTGGCCCAAGAACACAACACAAAGGCGCTTCAACGAGGACCACTCGATACGCACGCCAACAGCACACTGACCCTTACTTACGAAGGGACCTTATGTCGCAGGGACAAAATAATGAACTATACCTACAAAAAAAAAAAAATAGACGGGAATATGCTCGTGTGAAATGTCCCTTCGAATGTATCGACTTTTAAGGGGACGAGGGGACCAGTCCTGCGACTAGTCCCTGCATCAAGTCGCGGGGACAAGTCTCATCGTGTGAACTGGCCATTTTCGCTTCAAAATCTAGTCGCAGGGACCAGCTTTGGTCCCTGCGCATAGTCCCACGAATTCAAACCAGTTTGAATTTTTGGGACAAGTCTTTGACTTGTTCCTCAAAACGCTTCATGTGAACTGTTCGTGGGACTAGTCCCTATGACCAGTCCCTTTGTGTAAATTCTTCAGGGGACTAGTCCCTGTGACCAGTCCCTTTGTGTAAATTCTTCTCGTGTGTGCCGACCTTTAGACCACCCATTTTCCAAAAGTTTCGTGAGGGGAATAGCTTACTACAGTAAATTTACGGTGTTTTCTTACTCAGTTCGTTGGAAACAAACGAGTCGGTCTGAACTCTGTCGTAAAACTTGTACGTCTCACAACAGACCAACACTGGGACGTTAGAGGCCTGGGCCATCATAGCCACCATAGACGAACCAACACGTGACTTGACGTAACCATTGGCGAGCAACGCGTGGGCACCAAGGAACACTTTCGATACCTAAGAAGGAGTAAGTGAAGAAAAAAAATCTCAGCCGGTTCAAGGCGATCAACCTGAATAGATGCTTCAACTTGTTTGTTTCAATTACCCTACGCTATGTTTTTTTTCGTTTTCATAGCTGACATAAAACCAATTCCATGTTTATGGCTTTCTTGCTCCAAAATACGCAACGCACAAAATACGATAAATACGAAACGCAGACAACAGACAGAATAATTGGTTTTGTTCACGATCATTTTAGTTGACAGAGCAAATTCATCAGGGAAATCGTACACAACTCTCTAAATGAGGTTAAAAGTTAATTTGAAACCGTTCCAGTAACATCAATCGATTTCAAGAACCGCGGCTTCATTTGCGATATTTGGGATCTACGAATTAATCATCTTGCAAGATACAATAATACGGCAACAAAGCGGATAGCTACTCGAAACATGAATGTAGTACAACAGAGGGGAAAGGACATCAGCCTTAGTTGGTTATCATACGGGTCTTCTACGGTAGAATTGGAATTTGGAGATGTTGGTTTTGGTGAGGAGAAGAAAACCAGAGAACCCGGAGAAAAACCTAATGGAGTAGGGTAGAGAACCAACAACAAACTCAACCCACATATGACGCCGGGTCCGGGAATCGAACCCAGGCCACACTGGTGGGAGATGATAGCTCTACCACTGCCCCATTCCTGCTCTCAAAATACACCAACCTCTTTGATGACGTAAGAAATAGCACTGATCAGCACATAAGAACATCTTATCCCGTGTTTCACCAATGGTCGTAGACACTCCCGGCCTGTTGAAGACAAAGATCTTTAACAACTTAACAGTTTAAGTATCAGAATAATATTTTAATTTCCTATTAATTACCGAACCTAAATTCACAATTACAGTAAGTATCCTGTCGTGATATCCTGCGAAAACAACTCAATGGACTAGTAAGGCTTGACTTCGAGTGGTCCCCCTTACACTTAGTTCCTCAGTCCGTCGAGCATGACGTAAAATTAATAAATCTCGCGGAAAAAAAAGGACCCCGCGAAATCCTAGGGATGCTACAAGTGTCCCCAGGAACAAATCGAAAAAGGAATTATTCGTAGTCTACAGGAGGTATTGAATTTGGTTTTTCCAGTGGTTCGACCTGTCGTCATGGTCGTCATGAGACGAAAATGTCCGAAGCTTGACCGAAGGCTTCCGAAGATTACCGACAATCGGTGAAGATATTTAAAATAAGCTTGCACAAGTTCATTAAGGCTATACTGGGGCAAAGATCAAAACTTACCTTCAAATTTTGGTCTGGAGTCCACAACGACCACTCTGAATTTCTTGCCGGCATTATGGGCATCTTTTAAAATTTTCAAAACCAACGAGGAGCTAGATAGAGAAAACAGAGTGAAAAGGGAAAAAATGCAATTCAGTTGAAAATAATTCACAATAAGCTTACTGACAAGCAAATTTTTAAGAGAGACTCTTGGATCCGCTGCTTTTATTGTTATTATTATTAAAAAAACACGCTTTAAGAATATCTATGGACCAGCATCTCTTCAGGCAGTTTAAAACCCAATCCGACACAATACAACGGTTTTCAATCAAGTATCGTGAGACCAAAGCCAAAGAAACCACTCTAGCCAATCACAAATGACACACACAACCCAGTGAACCAATGAGAGCTCGAACTAAATACACGAAGCTTACGCAAAGCGCGGGAAAACGTGTTCGAGTCAGTCAGGATTGGTTTTCGTTTCACTTCTGATTGGATGAAAAAGTGGCACGAGTTTTTTCAGCCACTTGGTAGCGAGACAATGTAAAACCAAAGCAAATGCGAGCTATTTTCGAAAATTCAAGTGAAAACCGCTCCTGACCAACACAAATCCCTGTAAAGCTCCGTAAAAAGTGTGTCACTTCTGGAGTCATATTTTAGTAGTTTAGTAGCGTAAAAAAGATTAGGGTATAAAGGGAAATATTGGGGAGTTTAAGTAAACCACGACGGCAACGGCAACAGCAACGGCAACGTTGCTAAACAAAAGTTTTAATGAGTAGAACAATGCCTGTGCACGTGCGTTATAAATCTTTGTACATTTCTTTGCCGTCCTCAGCAAAACAACAACGTGGAATGATCAAATTATGCGTTGTCTGAAGAACGTGAACTAAGACGACTAATTTTTTGAAATTCTATTTAAAAATTCTATTTAAATTTATTGCGGTGTCCCAGATTTAGTTTCGTAATAGGGTTGACGGTAATTAACAAAGTAAATGACTTAATATCCCGAGATTCGTAGGTAAAAAAGAAATTATTTTTTTTAATTCATGCTCCAGGGCTGTAAATAAGGGCTGCAACTCGTAAGACCTGTCACAGCCGAGTATGCTTGAGGGGCCGTTGATGATACGGGTAAGCTGACCTCAAGTTGGCTTAATTCACCCACAAAGTAAAGAGGTTTGCTACGGGTCTGAAGATCAATCAAAACCTACTGACAGCCATGTGCTTAGTTGTTTCTATTAGATGAGTCTACAGGAACATTTAATGCAACACACCAAGCATATGTGAGAATCACATCCCCATCGTTGATCTTCGTTCTTGCATATGTCTCGGAGATAGCAACGCCAGCTAAAACAATTCTTTCTTGGATAAACTTGTCGATGCTCTGTATAAGAGTCCTCTTGGCCTGAAAAGAATAAAACAGTCTATATCGAGGAACTACAGTACATGTACAGTGAGGGCAGTCTTTCTTTTGTTCTATCGAGTTGTAGAAACACGAGTGGGAATTGGGAGAGCGAGAAATGCTGTGGGAACACGAGCCGCAGGCGAGTGTTTCCACACCTTTTTCGAGTTCTCCCAAACTTTCACGAGTGTTTCTATAACTCGACAGATACACGGAGTATATGTTTTCTATTTCTTTTAGAAAACACCGCGAAGAGAAAAAGGAAAACAACTTGCTAACTTTCATTATGAAAATGTAAATTCTCTTTGCTCGCGCCATCACTACGTCAACAGCGCGCGCTAGTTCTGTGTCTCCATCGAGTTATACAAACACGATTTTTAACCAATCAGCGCGCGTGCTTTCTTAGGACTGTTTTCTAATATAAGCATATTTATGCTGAAATGACTGTACGCGTTTGCTCATTTGCTTACGACATTGCGTACAGAAGGAAACATATTCGATACAAATTCACTTCGCGGGCCCGTTTCTCGAAAGCCCTGGTAACTTAATGGGCCTGAAATCATATTTTGGAATCAAACTCTCAAGAAAAGTAGGGTGTGTTCTGACCTCTAATTAAGTCTATTTTGTTTTTTTTTGCTCTTAACTCTACTGTACAATTTTCAAACCTTTTGAAACTTCCATCTGGAATGGGAAACAAAACAGCTTAACGGGCCCGGTAATTACCGGGAGCTTCAAGAAACGGACGCCAGGCGACCAAAGAGGTTTCCGTAGTGAAATGAAATACATGGCGAAATTTTTAGCTCTTTGCGTGTAACATTCAAGAAGATACTGTCTTTCAAAAGGTGCAGTTCTGGGTGGAAAAACGCCAATGAGCTTAAGCATTCTTTGCGGTAAAATTTTCGATCTTTGCCCAAAAAAGTATCCAATATATCAGCCTCGTATTCATTGGCAGAGTTAATCGTACTATGACCTTTCAATTTTCACAATTGATTTAGATGTAGCTCTGTCAAAAAGTGAATTCCTTATGCTAATGAGACAACCATTGTAAAACAGAATTCCCCCATTGGAAATATGGAATGAAACAGAGGGAATCCCCCCCCCCCCCCCCTCCCTTAAAAAAAAAAAAGGGGAGGGAAGAACAGCAACTGGACAAAGCTTGTCATTTCTTTGATCATCATCGCCTGATAAACATCACATGCAAAGTTTACCTGATCTTCCGCCATGTCAGGTGGTGTATGAGTAATCTGTAGCTTCAGATATTTGATGGCATTTCCCATACTAACAGACAGAGGCCGACATTGAGTCAAGAAACTGAAAAACACACAATCACAAGGAAAACATGACTTTGTGAAACACATATATTTGCATCCATAAGCAGCAAAAGCTTTCCGACAAAAAAATCCCCCAACTTCTCGCAGGTCTCTTACTAAGTCTGAGGCTATCTTCAGGGCCGTACATAGCCGGGGCGTGGGGGTGGGGGGGGGGGGCAGTTGCCCCCGCCAAGAAAACTTTTTTTTTTCTAACATAGTGTTTGATTTTGTTGGGCTGTATACGGGAGATCCCTGTGAAGGTTTGTGGAGTTTGCCCCCACAGACAAAAAATCCTAGGTACGGCCCTGATCTAGCAGTATAATTCAAAAGTGCAAGCCAAATGCTTCACATTGCTGGAATTAGGTTTGTTGATTTGTGCAAAATGTATCCTTCTACCCCACTGGGATGAACAAATACACCATTGTAATAACCCTACAGAGCATTCTGATTCTGTACTACAATTGATTTTGGAATCATGACTTAAATCTCTGCCTCACTTCATAGTTAAAATTCAGCAAATTGTTCAATCAGTTCAGTGCAGAAAGAATTTGTCAGTAGAAATTTATGAACACATCAAAGTCTGCATAAAAGTAGTCTCAGCCCAGATAATTAGCTGCCTTTAAAGAAGTGATTAATATGACATATAAGACTGAAAAGTACATAGCCGTAAAAAAACAACATGCAAAGGAGATTTCAGGCCAGGTGGAAATTATTTATTGATAGTTAATTATGGTCTGTTATACTAAAGATTAAATGATTATGTTATTATTAATGTAACCACGTTATTGACACTTAATAATAGTGCTGTATTTCGAAGTTAACAATGGAAATACATGTAAAAATGAGGAAAAAATAATTTTAAAAATAAAATAATTAAAAACAAGGCTGCATAAAGTAACAAACTGCAAATCTAGGAAAAATCCATAAATTTTGACCATCCTCATTCAAAAGACTGATCTTTTAACTCAGTTAAAACTTGCAGTTAAAAATAAAGGCATCTGACTTAGTTCTGCATTCAGTCATTAAGAGCATTTGAATGAAGAAGATCAGGGATGCCCTGTTCAGTACCATCCAACTGCACAAAACTTGCATCCTTACCTAATATTTGGTTTAATCTTTGCATCAAGATCTCTGCAAAGCTCCTTCTGAGGTGGTGTGATATAATCTGCAATTAACTGTACAGAAAAAGCCATTGTAAGTTGCAATCAATGTTTTTCTTTCAGTAACGAGGCAGCTTTGCCAAGTGGTTTAGGGTGCTGGATTTGAAATCTGGAGGTCCCTCATTCAAATCCTCCACGTTACTGCTATCTGCATTGTGTAAATAGCCAACTGTTCAGCCTCCCACCAGTTGGGATTCTTTATAATGTTCTATTTGAAATATTCAGTTACTACAGTGTCCCAAATTAGCACTACAGTTCTAAATAATACAACACTTCAATAACGTTATTACTATTATTTATTATTATTTTATTATCTAACACCCCATTACCCTACATTCAGTTCCTGGATCAAACACCATTTATTAGTTCCTCTCACTTCTACCTGTTTACTGCATATTTTGTTTACAGTGGATTACAGGAAGTTAGTGGTACATAGACGTACAGTACATCAATGCCACAAATTTATAAGAAGCTACTTATTAGTCAGGTGTTAGGACAGTGGTCTCGTAGTTAGTGTGCTCGCTTCTAGATCAAGTGATCTGGGTTCGAGCCCTGGCCGGGGACATTGTGTTGTGTTCTTAGGCAAGAAACTTTACTCACACAGTGCCTCTCTCCACCCAGGTGTATAAATGGAAACCAGCCAACTTAATGCTGAGGGTAACCCTGCAATGGACCTGCATCCCATCAAGGGAGGGGGGTTGGGGGGAGGAGGGTTGGGGGGATCGGTGAAGGGGAGTAGAAATACTCATAGTCACTTCTTGCTACAGAAACTGGGATAAGGACCAGCATGATGAGGCATTGGCTCATACACAGACTTTACCTTAATCTTATGTAGAGTAGTCATGGTAACTTCCTTACCTTTTTGAACGCTAGGAGTAAAGCAACACATCTTGCATTTGATCCACAAATGATTCCTTTGGCGTATTGCACACCAAGTTTGATTACAGCAGGATGAATGTTGCTGTTTCCTGCACTTCCCAAGCTTTGTGAACAAACATAATTCAACATGTAAAAAACAATTAAAACCACAACAGCACTGTAATGTACCCACTGTACAAGTATTTGCATGCAAACATGTATTCTAAGTATCACAACTAATCATTTCCATTTGATGCAGGGCAGTATTGAATTTTTTTTTCTTTTTTTTATAGCAGACTTTCCTGTAGTATTTGTTATTTGTAATTTAGCATACAGATACTTAAGCAAATCTCTGGAAAGGTTCATAGATTTACGAATGCAAGTTAGTACTTATCTGATCTGATGCAACAATTTTACTTAACGTTTGAATGATACACCTATAAAAACTGCATATAAAATAATGTACAGCTGTAGAAGGTACAAACTGAATTTTTAAAGAGCAGTGTACAGTAAGCAGTTGTAGATCTATGCAGTTTACCAATGGAATTCTCACAAATAATGACTGATTATTTTTTAGATAAATTTAAAAGAAATATGGCCCACAAATCAGAAAGGTAGGTTGGGATACTATTAAGTAATAAATTTCAACCTTGAAAAACTGAGCACCATCTATGTGAATGATATTATACACGTATGTAGTTAGTTAGAAAACAGTCCTAAGAAAGCACGCACGCTGACTGGTTAAAAATCGTGTTTGTATAAAGTTCTCAATGGAGACACAGAACTAGCAAGCGCTGTTGATGTAATGATGGCGCGAGCAAAGAGAATTTACATTTTGATAATTAAAGTTAACAAGTTGTTTTCCTTTTTCTCGTCACGCTGTTTTCTAAAAGAAATAGAAAACATGTACTCCGTGTTTCTATCAAGTTATACAAACACTCCTGACAGTTTGGGAGAACTCAAAAAAGCTGTGGAAATACTCGCCTGCGGCTCATGTTCCCACAGCATTTCTCGTTCTCCCAAACTTCCACTTGTGTTTGTATAACTCGATAGAAACACGGTATATGTTTTCTATTTCTTAATTGACAATACCACATGTGTTGTACCTTATTTCTTGTGTTAAGGACAAGTCCTTTTCGTACTGATGAAGATGAGAAAATAAACCAACTTTCTTCTGAGGGGTTGTCCGCTGAGGGACCTAGAGAAAATATACGTAACAAAATGTAATCAAACAGTAACCTCAACATCAAAAAATAAACTACCGGTACATCTAAAACAAAGGTTTACACTTAAATCCCACTGAATCCCTTTAAATTCCATTGCATAATGTACTGTACACAAGTTTACAAAAATTGCCAGGATGTGACTACTGACAGTAACAATTATTGTTACTGTCAGTAACAATAACAATAATAATTAATTAATAATAATTATTATTACACAAGCCAAAATTGCTTTTCCCAGTTCAGGATCACTCCTCAAAATATTAATTATGATGCGACCAAACTGTCCTGAAAACTTTATACTGCCTCAGAGATTGATACAGGTATCAGTATATTAGCTGGAAAAGTAAGAAAATTAATTTTGTTACAGTAGAAGTACTCTTTGCATTTCACTCAAGGGTGAATAATGAATTAATTATAATCTATTACAAATTTGATACATGTCTCTTTCAGTATACATCACGTCCCAATTGAAGAGCTGAAAATTCAAAACAAAACTAAAACAAGTGTTTATTGGTACACTATAGTTAACCTGGGTACACTAACCACATGCACAGCTGTAGTACCTTTTTCAGCTATTAGTAGCCATTCTAAACCCCACAAAATTGTGACACTCTCACAAGCGTGATAGGAAAAGACTGCTTCACCTGAGAGCTGTTATTACATGTAGCTGAACTTCTCAAACTCATTAACAATTCATCAAGTTAAAACATTTGAAGGAAATCAAGACAGTGACAGCACCTTTTTAGATATCTGAGGCCAGTTTCTCGAAAGCCCCAGTAACTTAAGGGGCCCGGAATCATATTTTGAAATCAAAGTCTCAAGAAAAGTAGAGTGTATTCTGACTTCTAGTGAAGTCCATTTTGTTTCTTTAGCTGATAACTTTACTGTACAATTTTCAAACCTTTTGAAACCCCTACCTGAAATGGAAAACAAAACAGCTTAACAGGCCCGGTAATTCCCAGGAGCTTTGAGAAAAGGGCCCTTGATCTTATTAGCATAGATTTTAATCATTTTATTGCTCTATTTTCTCCTTAGTTTTTGTATTGATTCAAGAGAAGTTATTGTATGTCATGCATTCAAGACAGTGTTTGACCATTATCTCCAAACACTTTGAAGTTCATAAAAACGTCTACTGCGCATTGTGTTTCCATTCTCTGTGTTTGACGTGGTCAGTCATGACCTTTTGTGTCTGATATGTTACTTAACAAAAACAAAGCTCCAATGAGTTACAGGTATACATAATTTCTTTTACTCTAGGAAGTCCACTCAAAAATAGGCCTCTTGCACTAAGAGGTCACGTGACCAATGCTTCCCTTAAACAGTGAGTTGTAATATTACTGATGCCAAAAATTGTCAGAACACATAAAAATTATCTTATACCCGAAATTTGAGAGGAAACACATTTAAGGGAGATATTTTATGGTACTTTGATTTTTCAACAAATTAGTATGATTTGTATTGGCCACCATGTTGGAGGGCATACATGTACTCTTGCCCTCCAACATGGCGGCCAAAACTACTTTTGTTTATATCTTGTTTGATGTTTGATAGTTACGTTCAGATGTGCTATTAACATTACCACATCATCTTTTCAACATTTTCCTTGAAGTTTAAGTGCAAAATTTGTGTCAGAAAATGGTAATTCATAATTTTAAAAAATAATCAAGTTTTGGTCACGTGACCAGCTACAGAATTTCTCATTTTAAGCAAATGGTGCTGGTTTGAAAAACCAAATCACTTTAAATTTATTTTGTTTAAGAGATGACCCACTAATAGTGTTTCGAAGGCAAAATCATGTAACTTTAATTTTCATAAAAACGATGTCACATGACCTCTTAGTGCAAGTGGCCAACATGTATATCATCACACCTGTTGTCTTGCTAATTTCTTGGCAACCTTCTTCTGAACTTTCTCGTCATCAGCTTGGAGATCATGGGCCACTTGAACACGATGAGTACCTAACAGAGAAACAACAAAATACTTTAACAGGGAGCCCACATCGCATATGTGGTTTTCAGAGGGGGCGACAAACAGTGCACCTACATGTAAAAAGGCCACAGTTCAAGTCTCAAAACTTATTTAGCTTGTCTACATGTATCTAGTAGAAAAAGATTGAAAAAGTTATTTATTCAAGACCAACAAAACCCTCATCACCAAATAATCATAACTGTTTAAATCAATGTTGGTACATGTTTCTAGCAGTAAAATCTCTGTTGATTTTGTCCCATATTCATTATGATCATAGAGTTTACTATACATGTATTTCCTTTTCAAAGTACATTTTATAACATTCCAAAAGAGCAAATTTAAAATAAATTTCCATCATATAGAGATCTGTATGCAGAGTTTTATCACGAGAGACTCTGCATGTAAAGCATGTACACCTGTAAGGAGGATCTAAGGGGAGGGTGCAGGAGGGGTGCATCCTACCTTCCCCTCAACCCCTCGCAGTCAGTTATATATATGTGATACATGTATGTTAGTGGAGTACCTCTTCTTAAGAAAATTCTGGATCTGTCTCTCCAAAGATGCCTTAATTCTAAACAATTTGGCATCTTTTGCCAAACTTGTGAAATATAACATGTACAGTACCTTCAGTACTGGTTTTGTGTTTGACTCCTGCATCAGCCTGCTTTTGGGCTTTGGCTGCTCTTTGTGCGTCCTGATGGAGTTAAATCAAAAGGTTAGTTACAGGATGTTGATGTTTAGAGAAGTATGCCATAACGTTTAGTCTTTTTGGCCCTAATGACTGAAAGTTAAGATATTCTATATACTGCAGTCTGAGCACTGTGTACCCAGTCCACCAATGCAAACACAAATATGCAGGTACAGAAAATATCCCTACCTACAGTACACCAAGGATGGTCATTGGAAATTCTGAGGGGGTGGGGGATCTCATTCGGTGATTTTGTTACAAATTGTTATCAATGGTGAGTCCTGGGACTCATTTCATAAAAATCATGGGACCCAGTCCAAAAGCCAGCGAGTCCTATAATATTAAAGGTGCCCAAACCTAACCAAGCCTTGAACTGAAGTCAATTAATTTTTTTAATAGTAAAGCTGTGTATGGTGTACTGAAATTAAAATACAGTCTTTGTGTTTTAAAGCACAACAAAAGACTAAAAGAAAAATGTTCTTTTAATAAGAAGGATGCAGCTTTGTCTTGAATGCTTGTAGATTTCTTCTGAATGGTCCTCAGATGTTTCTGAAGTGCGGGTATCTGCAGTGATGTCTGATGGTCATTTAATGAGGCACGCCTTACCAAAGTTGTATGCTGATAATTTCAACATTCTTTGTTTTGATGGAGGGAATTCTTTCCAATCAGTTAAACGTAGTGCAGACATCACAGTACACAAAATTTTTATCCTGGTCATATTTCAGCCAACCATAATTCTTAAACCACTGCAAAAGGAATTTCCTTTTTTTTCTTTTTGCTATCGTTGTCGGAAGTTGAAGCACTGCCAGCAGCACTTTCACTCTGGGGAACACTCTTGGCTTTGTCATCATTTGTACATGAAGCGGCTGCCCTCCCAGCAGGGGTTGAAAAGTCTTTTGGGGTGGCATTTTTTTATCTTTTTTTTGCCAAACCTACACACAAAATAACCATTGTTGGCCATCTTGGTTCACCCACGTGCTTCCCATTTATGGTAAACATAATGAGTAACCACTCCATCATGCAAATCAAAATGGCAGCTTTGAAATAAAAGAAATTTGCATAGAAATACTTCTGTTTATTCATTCAGAGATTACTTCTTGACCTATTTTTAAGCAGATGATATTACTCTCTGGATCTGAGCTGATGAAGGTTTTACATGACTGTATTACAGGTTTAAATCACACATAGATCGATCAATGGAACGATCATTCTTTGCGTCGTACAGGACGAGTGCCGTGAATTATTTTGCGTCCTTGGGGTTTTTTAACTGCTCATTAGCCAGATTTGTAAAGGGAAAGTAAGAAGCTAAACTGGGAATTTCAGGGGAGAGGAGGTACAGAGTACAAACCAAATAGCCATCCCTGGTGGAAGTGCAATGTACATCACCATATGATTTTCCAGAACCACACAATGTAACACAATATGAAAATTTTAAAATAAATTTAAAATATGCTCACCTGTATGGCTCTCCTCTCAGCTTTCAGCTCTGCTTTGGTCTTCTGTGGCTGATCGCTGTTTTCACCACCTGCACTAGTACTAGATGGTTTCTCGTCCTTCCTCGGCGCTTGTTTATCACCCTTGCTTCCACTGGGCTGCGAACAAGCTTTCTGTTGTTGTGGCGCCTGTTCTTGTTGTTTCTGTTTTTGTTTGTCTTGTTTCTTGCTGCCCTTCTGCTGTTTGCCTCCTTTACCTTGCTGTTGACCTTTTGTACCTTTTGGTTGGCCTTCCACCTGAACATTACAATTCACAAATTCAAAATCTTGTAGTTACTGCCCATTTTCTTGAAAGGCAAACAGGATTCCAATTTCAGATTTGAAAGGTAAAGAATTTTTTACAGAGTTTTTTTGGGGGTTTAGGCATTTTTAAAGGCTGCATTTCAGAATTACAACTTTTTAAATACAGGCTAAACTTCAGAATACCCAGCCACTTGATATGCGTTTTCAAATGCTGCTGACATAGTCCCACAGTCATCATAATTAACATGACAACTGTATATAAAATACCTGCCAACTCTCCCGGTTTTCCCGGAAGTCTCCAAGTTTTTCATTAAATCTCCCGGTCTCTCGGAATGCATTTTGGGTGATTGTCCGAGGTCATTCCTGGACATTGTCTTTAACGACATTCTCACAATGCAAAGATTTCTAGACATCTCCAGACTTTTGTACTCTGGGGGTTAGCAGGTATGCATCCACTGCAGGACTGCAGACCACGGTAGCACTTAAGTTTAGAGGTTATTCATAACTTATTCATAACTTATTCATTGAATACTAGTTAGTTAAATATTTATTCATCGACTACAGGACCAAACACTATGGTAGTACTTCAGTTAAACACTTCGTAAATACATATAAACTTGCTAGCCGACCGCGGACCACGAAAGCAGCAGGTTGGAGGGCGTGAGTGGCCGGGTATTCTGAAGTTGCTCTCAAATATATAAGCTTAATTAAGTTGATTTCTTTTGAGGCTGTACGAACGAAAAAGGATCATTTGAACTGTATTCATGACAATTTGGGAGTCTGAAATTTAAAGGATGAATTTAAAACAACAGAAATAATGCGGTTCTATAAAGAATTTATAGATTTACTCTTACTAGCTAATTCACCAGTCACGTTGTAATAGAAAAGAGCATATCAATTTAAGGCTTACTTTCTTTCCTCCTTCAGCGGCGCCTAGCGGTCCAACTTGTTGGTTTACTCCTTTCTTATCTATATAGAGAAACAGAGAAACAAAAGAAAAGGATATCACTACTCGCACTGCTCGTCCGTTTGTTTTAGGAAGACTGTTAAATAGTTTTCTACCTTGGCCCTTTGAATCGCCAGCGTCCGCAACTGCGTCCGCCATTTTGGACAAATGTAACCGCTGGTTGTCTTTTCTCGCAGGCTCTGGAGCTGACGCAAGAAGAAGACTCGTAACCAAGCTCCCTCCACCGCTAGTTTCTTTGTTTGTTCAGGCAATTTTATTTAATTAGCAATCAGAGTGTTTTATTGCCGGGTTATAATTTTTCCACAGCTAGCTCTTTTTTCGATAATTTGAGCAAGTCACTTGCATCAATAATATATTTTGCGACAACTAAAATTTTTCTTGACCATAATATGTTGATAAGATAGAGCGAGCTTTTCGATCTTCAGTGATCATAAA
>JAEMPF020022446.1:39348-44348 GCA_022496165.2 Catalaphyllia jardinei | reverse complement strand
TATGATCGCTTTTTGTAATATATATATATGCATCAGATCCTCAGAAGTCTCGGAAGGATCCTGTCTCTCTTGAAGAAATATGTTGTATAACTCAGTCCTTAACCGGTCCAGGCCTGCTGCACAAGGTTGACGGGACTGAAAGCCATGAATCAGCAGATCTTCACTACCTTCCGTTGCGAGAGTCAATGCGCAGTGCTTGAATGAGTTGATAATTACTTGCTTGTGATTGAACACGACCAAATCAAAACTATACAACCTCTCCATGTTAAGGGAGGGGGTGCATATTCGAAGGGAGGCGCTTGTTTTAAATTTTGGGCCACAGGAGGGGCGCTTATTCGAAAGAGGTGCTTATTTGAGGGGAGGCGCTAATTCCCATGCAGATTTGTGGTATATCAGTTTTTTAAATTTCCCCAAGAGCAGCACATTTTCAGGAACTATTTTGGCATCCCATGCCTTTTATCACTGTTATTATTTCGTGTCTTACTTCGACTCTCTTGGTGTTTGGAGATGTGATGGAACACTCTACGATGTTTGATGTATTACTTAAAACTCCTAATGATATAACAAACACAGTCCCCGCAAAATCAATGTCATTTTAGCTGTGAAATTAGAACTTCGTAAGCTAGTAATTTTGTTATTGAAATATTAACTGTAAAATCAGTCAGAATTCTTCTGTTTCGCGCTCACTAAACGTTTTTTCTGTCCTCACCGGGTGCCTGTTCAGGTCGCTGCCCAGCGAGTCAAAACGATCTCTATTTCTTCTGGCTGGTCCGGTTAGAAAAACGATCAACACTAAGTAAACCCAGAATTGAACTGACAATTGACAGTATTTTAAATTATTCTTAGAAAAGTTTTTCATGTTCGTAAGTTTATTGGGGCAGTTTACGTTCGACATATTAGTCAAAGTGAATTAAAATGGACCGGCTAAAATCCTTTTTGAAAGGTTTCACGATCAAATTATGAAAATCATTCAACCGTCAGCATACACGCTAATAGCTAAATCGCGTTCCATTTGAACGACTCGGCCTTAAAGTAACTCCCTCCTAACTTGATAGTTATTTTAATTCTCTTCGTCACTCTTCTTGGTAATGGATTGATTTTGTAAGAAGAAATGCTAATTCGATCATTTGTGTGTTGTGCCATAAGTTCCCTTTGTAGCTTGTCTTGGTGGCATCCCAACACCGATCATCAGAGCCATGATGTCCAAGAGAGTGGATCCGGGCGAACAGGGTAAAAAAAACAGTTTTTCAAGCCTTTATCGATGTTTGTGTGTATAGCTGGCTCCAAAAGTCGATAATGGACTTCTGGTAGTTTTTTAAACAGTTTCCGTATCTTAACTGAGGAGTTTAGCCAGCTAATTTATTTATTATAAGTTCGTCGTTTGCAATCCATATTGATCTTCTCCATCCTTATACAACCATGTTCCTTCGTGATTCATTGTTTTCTCTTGGTAAACAGCCATTTTTTTACGTTTCTTTTGATTTGAAGATAAATTTGTACCTGGAGGAAAAACACTCTAAATAAGCAAAATTCTACTGATTTGAATTTTGTTGACTTTGCCACTGCTCAGGTATCGATTAGAAGAGTTCAAAGAAATCAAAATTAGTTTGAAATAATTCAATCAATATTTTAACGAGGAAAATCCAAAGACAGGCATTCTGAGAACAATTTTGCATTTCTTCCTCCATAGGCGCACTATTTGCCGCCGTTGCAACATTAGAGACGATTTGTACGCTATTTGGAGCAGCTATATTTAACTCAATTTATCCACTGTTTCTCCGTGTTGGTCTGAACGGGTTTTGTTTCCTAGTCATGGCGTTTCTGATGATACCTGCTATCGTATTGACAGAGTAAGTGCGGTTCTCGATATCATGATTTCCACTGCTTTTGTTTCTAACCCTCTGATCCTCATAAAACAAAGCATGACGGAAAGTGTTGGCTTAATCACCACCTCCCCACTCCACTTCCCCGCCCGCGCCCCCGCCCCCCTCCCTCAGAATTGAAATCTTTAAAGAGCCAAACGTAGGTCACACGGGCTTATTATGAGTCCATTATTTTATTCTGGCTGAAATGATTATTTTACAATTAAAACTAAGGCCACATTAATCCGGCGAAATTTAAAAGTCCAGCTTGATTTCTATGCTTAGGTTAACTGTGCACACTATTCCGGCACGAAAACAGAGCTTTTCAGAAACGATCTTCAAAGCAGAAGAGTTTTGCGTCTTTCAAGCAGAAGAGTTTTGCGTTTCAGTGTGGACGGAAAACGATCTGAAAACGGAACTTTCCGAAAATGATGACGGTAATTGTTGTGTTTTGAAAATTCTCCTGCTGGCGCGGACGGAAAACATTTGATGCTTTTTCAAAGAGAAAATGCGTCTAATTTCTCCGATGTAGTGTGAACGGGGCCCAAAATATGAGGCTTTGATTATACAGCTTACACACAAAATGTTTGACTGGTGATGTTTGGACACAGGAACAAGTTTTATACGGTGCTGAGTCGTATATATTCGTCTGTATTAATTAAGCTAGCCTCTCATTATTTCAGTCTCTTTCAGGTTTTTAGCTAGTTGGGGCGCAGTCCAGAAAACAGCGCATGAAAAAATAAAGAAACCCGGTTTTTTTTATTTTTTTCGTGCGCTGTCTTTCGCGCCACGCCCCAACGAGGCGGACGCCTGGAAGAGACTAATTATTGAAGAACTCCGCAGCTCATATTTTGCATATTTCTTAAGCTCTTTAATGCGAACACGCCGGATACCAAGAAGATTGACCCATTACTTGATTTTCCTGCTTGTTCCAACATCTTGTTATATTTGATTCTCATTTTTCTTACAGGATTCTGAAGCGCAGAGAACACAGGATGCTGCTTCTCCAAGAGGACAAAGGTAGTTTGCAAACACACCGCTATATATCCGTGATTATGGCATTAGGATTACTAGCAAATTGGTTATTGATAAGTTAAATAAGAATTGACCAAAAAGCATTTTTTTCACAAAGATGCAGATATGTTTAATAATTGTATATGAATCTAGTTCCAGTTTTGTAATTTCTCTTTATGTTTATTTTTAGATTTTTATATAGCTCTTTGGATGTTTGTATATTTTGTGAAGAGTAATGTTTTTTTTTGTTTTGATAGGCTCAGAAGCCGAGCAAGGGGTGAATCATGAAAAAGAGGACAGAGATTGCACATTAAACAGGGAAGAAGAAACCCAGGACTAATATTCTAATAAAATGGTTGATGCCACCTTTTTCTTATCATTTTCAATCCCTTGATTGAAGAGGACATTTTCACAGTCTAACATAAAAAGTTGTAATAATTTTTGCTTTTACCAATGTCAGAGATCAATGCAACTGAACAATGCCTGCCTCAATATTTGGGTTGAAGAATGTTCAGTGGCGCTTTTTAAGCCTTTCACGACCAAATTTACACCAAAATATGCTGTATTTAACCGTTAAATCAGTTTTGGGCTGCCATGACGCTAGGTGGGCCTTAGTTTTGCTGAAAACGCTATTTCTTTACCAAACATAAAGATTTCCCCAAGATAAGATACAAAAATTCAAAATATTTTGATTTGGTGCATACGCATAAGGAAAAATTTGGATTTTAATTTTTGCGATTGCCCGTTCCGAATTTTTTTATTGCCCTTTCTTTTCGTTTTTCTCGGCTTTTTTACTCTCGCTACCTTTCGCGCTTCATATTCTTTCTGGCTACCGTTAAAAGCTGCGAGTTAATTATGGGCAAAGCCTGAACATATGACATCGATCATTTATAGGTATAATGGACCATTTTTGCACCAAACGGGTGATGACGTTGTTTTTCAATTTGCTACTTCAGAATGCTGTCGATATCCAAAACCGACTGTTGTGTGGATAGAGCTATCCTAGCTCTACCATCTGCTTACCAAGAATATCTAGTGACATTTAGAATGATTACGCTACAAGTGGTACAAAGCGTCAAAAGTTAACCAAAAATGCATAAAGTCGTTTATCGGCCCACATTTTGCTGGAAAAAACTGCGCTTTTCTTTAATAACCAAGAAAGACTTATTTATGATAGTGGAAAATGCTTATAAAATGCCTTTTTGTAAAATTCTGGTACGTAACAAACTTCTTAGTTGATCCAAGAAATATTAACGAAAAGCTTAATTTGCAAAACGTGCAGGCACGTGCTACTGTTAGTAACAAACAAGGATTAAAAACTCGACCACATGCTGCTTTAAGGCTCGTTTACACAGGCGATTTTTGTCGCAGCAACTCGATGCAATTTTCGTCGCGCTACGTAAAGAAGCACGTGTAAACCAGGTGCGATTTTCAGTGCGATTTGACGCCGCGATATCGCAGGGGTTTCGAACATGTTTGAAACTTGATGCGATTTTGCTGCAACAAAAATTGCATCGAGTTGCTGCGACAAAAATCGCCTGTGTAAACGGGCCTTTAGAACATCATTGGTGAAAATCTTAGCTAAATGAACAGATGTGCAACTGCTGCTCTTAGCGGGAAACTTTTTAAAGGAAATTTTACGCGCAGCTGTTCCAGTTTCTGTCTCTCTAATTATTTAAAAAGAACTACTCAATTTTCACTCCGCAACACTCCTCTAAATTGAGCCCCAGCAGGCTTCATGTAAGGACCTTACGTTTTCGGTAATCCTATGAACGGAAATCCCTAATCCTTAAAAGAACTGTTTTTCCAACACTTCTACGAGTTTGTCGCCTGTCAGGTCAGACAGTTTGGAATTCGCCTCCTCAAGCCCGTAGTCCTTGTTCGTCAGGTATCTGATGTGAGGTTTGGGCGAAAGCAGAATTTCTTTAATCGTATCCGCGATCTCCTCAGATTTCTGTCCCACGTTGGCAGTAAGTTCCGTCATCCGGGCAATTACAGACTGCATGAGCTGGATAGACTTCTGGTCAGCGGTTGACAGATCTACTTTGCTTACCATGCCCTTCAAGTTAGTGATGAAAGAAGTGACAACCGGTCCCGGCTCCACCAATGAGATCCTGTAAAGCA
>JAEMPF020022446.1:10000-32740 GCA_022496165.2 Catalaphyllia jardinei | reverse complement strand
TCTGTTTCTACGAAAATCCCCATTCACAGTGCATGGACATGTACCAGCTTCAAAAGTAGTGGTGTCCAATTCTTAGAATGTGTATTACTGACAAATCTAGAGTAAATATTTGTGTTCATAAGGAAACGTTGCGAACTTTGTTAATTTCTTTGTTTCACAATGTTATCATATCAATGTGTTCGTAGATACACAGACACCAGCAAGTAATGATGATCTGGATGATGATGAATTAAATGAACCACTCTGTGATGATATGGAATACGAGGCCAGTCAAGAATCCAATGAAAAGGAGATTGATGAGGACCCACCATGGACACCTGAAGAAACTGACATCAAATATGCAAACACAGGAGATGACGATGACACTAAAGAATGTGAGAAAGCTAGGTAAGTATGATATGCATAGTTATGGTTACATACACAATGTAATCTGGGGAAGGGAGAGGGTTACTAACAAACACAGTACACAGAAATGGTAGTCTTCTTCCCTCCTGTTACAAGCAGGTTGTGGTTAGGATCTTTAAGTAGAATTCTAGTAGTGGTACATAGATCCCTTGACAGAAAACACTCCTGATACCACTTCCCAGCTGATCCAATGGCACATGGGAGAATACTGATTTCAGTGGGAACTTTTATTTTCTTGTCATTTACAGGTTGCAGTGCGAGGGAAAGAACTGCAGGGAGGAACCCAAAGGAATTGTATTTCTCTCTAAACTCCTGTTACTATTTCAGTACTGCCATTTGTGTCTAGCAAGCCAGCCTCACCTCAGGTAGTTCCTGATTCAACTTCTCGGCTGCACTTGTAAATAGCCAACTAGCTTGTCTTCAGCCAGTTGGGATTCTTACCAGTTGTTGTTGGAGGTTCTGTTCTATCGGGATTGTGCTTCGTTGTCCCTGAAAAGCCCCTACGGGAAGTGGCCAATAAAGTAAGTTTGTAAATTCATATCAAAGTTTACTTGTAAACAGTATTGCCTTAATATTCTTTGTTTTTTCAGACTATGTTGAAGAACTGTATGCCACACTGATCAGAACACCAAGGGAGGTATTAAACCGCATAAAGGATGAGCTAGCTAAGGAGACTCCAGAGGCCCTACACACCATGCTGCCTGATAAGGAGGATAAGGAAGCAGCGAAAAACAACCATCATCAAAGAAAAGCCAAAGAAACAGTTTTATGCCCGCCAACCGGTTCTGGTATCGAAAATATAATTGCAAAAAAAAAAACAAACAAACAAAATATTAAAAAGCTGAGAAAGGACTGTAAGAGATTTATTACACACATCTATGATCTTAATCCAAAATGGCCACTATTTTAGTGTTTTCTAGGCCCTTCTTGCCTTGTTCGAGTCTCAGAATTAGCCAGCAAAGGCTAGTTTGTAAGCAAACAAATGAATACTGCAATGGCCCTTTCTTTCAGTGCTTCCAGTACACTTTTACTGCACCCTGGAAAGTAATGTTTAACAATATGTCTCATGTACTGGTCATTAAAAAGTGTATTTCTTCAAGTTAAATGGTGACTTTCTGGTGTTCTTTCCATTTACATGTAAACAGATGCAGAACTTCATCAGATACAACAGACCACAGTTGTTGGCCAAAGAAGGAAGTCACCCATGTGTAGAAAGTGTGGAAATCCAAGAAGAGGCCATAAAAAGGGGCAATGCAGCAGTACACATTCAACATAGTTCACAAATCAACACAAGAAACCCTACACTGTATTGTGGCTCAACAAAAGGACTCTTAGAAAAGCATGGAAGAAGCTCATCAGGGATGGGGGATGTTGAATAGGGGGAATACTACATGTACACACTGTCTATGTTGTCATGCGCTGCTGGTACATGTACATATAACTACTGTATTAAAGTGGGAGACAGACAAACAACAAAATAGTATTGGCTTCCATTATTTTAAGGGGATCAATGTGAGCCCATCAAGTTATGATGAATACATGGCATAAATTATACAAACACAGTGTGAAGAGTACTTTCTACATCAGGGCCGGGTTGTTTAAAGCCAGATTAAGCTAACCCAGGGTTACCAAGAACCTTTATTTCAGTTTTGTAACTTTTTGGTCAGACAATCTGTTTATATTGTTTGGCCTTCAGTTTTGAGCTGTAGTAATCTCAAACTACACCAAACGTTAGAGGTGAAAAACATTTTTACACAAGCAAAAATAATGCCTCAATTAACGTTTAATCCTGGGTTAACGTTAACCCACTTTTGAACAACCAGGCCCAGTGTTTTAGGGCCTGATTACATGAGCCAGGCTGGCCTGGTTAGCCGAGCTGGTGTCAGTTTGACGGGATCTAGGCATGTTTGTTAAATGCAATAAAAGTCAACTTTGTGATTACATGACAACCAGGCCAGCATGACAACCGGGCCAGGCTAATTAGTATTTTTTCATATGATAACTCAACTACGTTTTACTGATATTTTTAAGGATGTATATTTTTGTAAATTTCACTTTTAGCAACCATTTTTATATATTGATTAGTTAGTGCTGATAGTATTTTGATTTAGTGTCCCCTATTAGTAGGCCTTACATGGCCAGCTAGAAGGCTTTGACACTGAAATAAAGTTTATCATCATCATCGTCATCAGCCGGGTTCTTGGCACACTTAGGCAGCCTGGCTAACCAGACCAGCCTGGCTCGTGTAATCAGGCCCTTAGAAGGTCCACTGAGTGAAATGAATGCCAAAATATTGTGGGGAAATTGCATCACAATCATGACCAATTTCACTACCTGGCTATCTTCCTTCCTGCCAAATAATAATTACTTAACTGACAATGTACCTGCTATCTAATCTACACGTACTTACCAACCTAAACAATTTTTTGTCACTGCTACACACTAATCATCTTCCTCATAGCCCTGAAAATCCTCCTCACCCGTTGTAGGAAAGGTCTTACGAATACTGTTGTAAACACAACAGGGAAGAGGAACTCTGTTGGAAGCTCCAACATATTCCCACGCTAGTCTAACAAATTGCCTGTAAGCAACAGCTCGGAGGAATCTGGGACAATAAAATATTGCTGTGTAAATTTATAACTATAACTTCAGAGAAGTTCAGGTTTCAAGAGTAATCATCGCTTTATTGCTACAGAACTGTAATAATGTAAATTTACATATTTTCTATTCCAAACATCTTACATTGTCTGCACTTTGTGATATACATGCATGTTACTGCATTCACAACTAAATGAATGTGATAAGCAGCTAGGTATAACTTCCCTCAAGTGGTCAGTATTTTCTGTTTGTTTTTAACTGGGTGATAATGAAAGTATAAAGTTAAACATACTTACTCATGTTCGGCCGTGTCGCCTCGAGCCAACATGGTGGTGTAGGATTTTTTTGTTTTTGTTTTAAGACCAACTCCCGCAGTGTGTAGCACCCAACGATTTAAACAAACATCATCGAAACCGGGATGTGCAATGATGCAGTCACCTTCCCTTTCTAACTCCTCCATCTTTTCAACGCATCGATCAACTTCGATACAACATCTGCACTCTGCAGGTTTTACAACAAACTCCAGCGAGCAGTTGGAGCATTTGCACCTGAGGAAAAAGTGGGAAAATGATCTAACTAATATGACAAGGCACACAAATTTCGGTGGATAGTTCAATGCCCATATAAAGCTTACATGTCTAGAAGTGGAATTTGGTAACGTGGATGTGTAAATGTGTAGGCAGCCTTTCCACAAGTTAACCGGCCCAAAAAAAACGTTTCCTGTCTACAAGCGACACAAATATAATTAAGAGCACTACAAACCAGTTTTCGACGTCTTCTTCCCCAGAGAATCTACTCCAAAGCATCTCGTCTTCCTCTTCTTCTTCGGCTATTTGTTCCTAGTATTCCGCCGCTTCTTTCTCCGTGGCAATCGGCTCAATATTTTCGTCGTAAGGCAAGAAGTCTTCGTTGGCTGAAACAAAACTGTCCTCTGAAGCCTCGGATGATTGTTCTTGACTGCTTTCACTAGATTCACCGGTATAATCGATCGGATATTTCGAATGTTGAGCCTCTGACGTCATGATTAAGAAATCTGCTTTTCAATTGCGGGCTCATTTGAAACGAAGTTCGGTAATGGCGGCCAAATTTTAAGACACTTTAGAACCGAAAATTATTACGTTAGAGGGTTTATTGTCAACGTTCTTTGTCAATTATACATAGTAATCAACCCAACGATTTATTCTGTAGGAGAATAAGGGCGAAAAAAAGATATGAATTTTCGTCCAAGGGGCACTTTAAGTTCGGGAGCAAAGAATCTCTGCTCTTTGCTCCTCAACTCCACGGGAACGCTTGATACGCAAGCCATACTTACTAAGAACATCAATCTTTCCTTCTTTCGCAATCAGTTCTTTGACGACATTTGATACTGACTCATCCGAGCTCACATCCATTTGTTTAGCGATCAATGTTTCACCGAGGAAATTCTTCCCTTCGTTTTCCAGGGTTGCCTTTTTTTCCAGATTTCTCATCGTGGCGTAAACCTTAAAACGTCTCTCCGGATCTTTGGCTAAAAGCAGAGCGGTATAAAGTCCTATGCCAGACGAACATCCCGAGATGAGAACAATCCTTCCCGACGTCATGGTTCCGGTCCGTTGATAGCCTGCTTAGATTGGGGGTTTTCAAATGGCAGGCCTTGCATGACCGGAAAGCCAATTTACTGTTGTCGTGGTAACCCCTAATTGCGTTCGACGAAGTGGAACGCAATCCTAACTTTTTTTATTAACCATGGTCATGGCCAGAAAACTGGTACCGTAACTGAGGCATCGTTTACACGGACGCGGTTTCAAATCGAAACGGTTTCATGACCTGGAAACCGCATCGAAAACGACACGGTTTCAAGGCGTTTACACGGAGCTTATCCAACCGTTAAATCCAACCGTGTTTGTCAAGGCGATCTCGTTCTCAGGCCTTTGCCCTTCGTCAATTAGATCTGGGAACGAGTAAAGAGTACACATCCATGTCTTCCCGCCATTTTGTTTTTTGTCATGGCTGCGGCTGCAAAAAAAAAGACGACGTCGACGTTCTCATGGACAGACGATGAGGTAGAACTTCTTTTAAAAGTGACAAACGAGTATAAAGTCAGTAAGACAGCGGAGAATGTTGACTGGGAATCGGTTCAGAAGAAATATAGTGAGATATTGGATCGATACAAGGATGAGCTAGAGAAGGCAAGTGGCTCAGGAAAGGATTATCCTCACAAGGGGGAAGAAATCACAAAGCAGTGTCTCACTAACAAGTTGACATCGATAAGGCTGAAGTACAGACAAGCCGTGGATACAGGAAAGCGCTGCACTCCGTGCGAAGTTTACCATATTCACTCGGACCACTTCGCGAGACTGCAAATTTCCCGCCAATCCGCCAGACCGTTTTTAAATCGATGCGGTTTCGCCGTTTACACGACCAATGAAACCGTATCGTTTTGAAAACGCTCCACTTTTGAAAGCGTATTCAAAACGACCCGGTTCTGATAACGAACTCGACCGGCGCCGTGTAAACGAAAGGGGTAACCGCATCGAAACCGATGCGGTTACAAATGAAACCGCGTCCGTGTAAACAGTGCCTGAGACATGTGATAATACTTCGAACATGTGAGCACGTGAGCAGGCCATGTAAACTTTGGACTTTCTTTCCACGTGCTCTCGATCTCAGAGGTACCGTTGCATACTTTTGCCGTGGAATTTTGAGGCTGAGTAATATCATTGTTATTTAAACGTTCGTTCGGGCTCACGAGGAGCTTGTTTATTTTATATGTTCACGAACATGATCGCCTAGGCTTTGGAATGTTCGCTGTGGAAACAGCTGTAATTCCCGGGCTGTATTTGAGTGCATTTGTTGATTTAGTTCCATTTTGCGACAGAAAAGGTCAGTCGTATGCGGTCGCATATTATTTAATTTGGAATCGGTGGAAGAGTACTCTGATAGAAAGATCCATAAGAGTGAACCTGAACCAGGGAACGGAAATGTAAATACTGTGTACTCTGTTAATCAGGCCAGGGCAAGAGAAAATGATTTTCTCTTGGGCCAGGGGAAATACTTGAATCAGTCGCACGGAGTCTGTTTACGATGAACGAGCACGCCATTTCAAATGTTTACTTATATTAGAGTTTCCTGCTTAGAATAATGTTCGTAAAAAAAATATACTTTTACAAATTAGCTTTTGCGCTTAAACATTACAAGTTAATGCGAGAATAATTAGCAGAAATCTGAAGGCTGATGTAAACATTTTAGTCCTGTTAAACTTGAGTCTACGGAAACTGACACCGTCACGCAACGTAGTTTGTACCGGGACCTCTTCAATCAGAATGGCATGGACTTTGTCACTGAAATATCTTTCTGTAAAACCCCAGTTGTTGATGAAAAAAGGTTGGTTTTTACAGGTTGAAAGTCAGCTAGGGAAATCATTTAAGGTATCTGTATAAAAGTTAATACTGCGTCGAACGCACTCTCATAATCTTTGATTACTACTAGTTTAAGGTTACTTACCCTGAGCCTTCAAGGACGCAAAATCGTTTTTCCCTTTATTTGGCAAAATTGGTCAGAATGGTCTATCGCGGAGAGTGACTTAGATATGTGATTTGCAATATGGAGCCTTGACTTAGCCATTCGCGATTTTGCTTTCTTCAAACACAGTTTCTAGTGTAAGAACAGGTCATAAAAAAATATCTTACTTGCTTATTTTCGTGATTTGGGAAAAAGAAATTTTTTTATCCGTGATCCGTGATCCGCGATCCTCTGTTTTTCCGTTCGTGAACCGTGCTAGAGAATCGCCCCCTTTAACACCCTCATCAATGCGACAGCGAGATAGAAAACGTGTTGCAATGCTTAGCTTTTCCCGGGACATTTCGATCCATGGAAGATACGTGATGTCTTTGTCATATAGTGGTTATCTATTGTTTGTCTTTGTCATATAGTGGTTATCTATTGTTTTTTTTTTAAAAAAAGTGAGCGATAGAAAAAAATACACCAAGTACCAATCCGATCCATTGTCATTGACGCTGGGAGGTCCTGTTGGTTTGCGGTTTCATAAGACGAGATAATCTCCTGGCGTGGCGCGAGTTGTTTACGAAAATATGAGCTGAAATGTCGCATTTGACTTTGAAAGGAATCCATCCTCTTTGAGTGAATTTATACAGTATGCAGATTTGACGGATTTTCGTGAAAGTTTGCCAGAACATCTCAGGGATGATGACAAACAAAATAGAGTCGGGAAATCGTAGGATAATTAACATTTTTTTCCATGGCGTCGACCATTCGCGCAGCATGTCTTGCATATTTTTAGCTACTCTAGCCTTAGCCTTCTACCCTACTCTGGTTTGCGTGGGAGGCTACTCTAGCCTTAGATACGGATATCTAGACAACCAATCAGAATATCAAAAATGCCCGAAACACTTTTGTTGTTTGATGCCTTGTGAATAAGGCTGTACAACCATTTTGCTCCTGTGCGGCATCCGATAGCCGATAAATCCAATAGAACAACCCTCGGTCGGTTCACGCCAAACTGGCTCCCTGGTACGCAAGTTTTATTCCTTAATTTTTGATACAGCAAATCACGAAAACGCATTTAAAATGTTTATGAATACGCTCCAGGTTTGATTTCAATAAGTGGAACGTACAAAATAACATGATCTTACCCGGCAAATTCAGTTATCCTTCGTAACCGCGCGATTAAATCCGATGGAGGTATTTTTCGGTGAAAGCCCGGCGTAAAATCATTTAGAGAACAAGTTTCAAAACAAAGCAAGAAACAACAGCAACAACAACAGCAAGTGCTGAACTTTCCCTATATATTTATCTTATCTTCGAGGTGAACATGGTCGTTTCCACCTTTAGGGGTGTCCTTCGGGAAACTTGAAAATTGCGCGCGCGTCAGTTTCAATAAAACCCCAACAAACTATGTATCAGAAGAAAGCTTGATAACGATAAAAATACAATTTAAGCGAGTTTTTCTTTTAGGAAGTGTCGTGACCGCAAAAACTGGCAAACCTTATTAATTCATATCTTAGTTTGCTCAATTTTCACGCTTGTCCGGCAAAAATGTTGGTCAAAGTAAAAATTAAAAAAAACACGCAAAATTTACACAGGCAAAATTAAATACGTTGATGGATAAACTTGAATCAAAAAAAATATTGATCAACAACAACATGTACAGCTTACGAATCGGCAGTGATAATCTCTGGTAAGTTCCATTTCTCATCTTGCCTGGGAACATTCTGGAGTCTACGACAGTATGCATCCCACCGGACTTTGAGTTACATTATTATTTTGGCCATGTAGAAAATTGGCTTTAAATTAAAGAAATTAAAACCTTAATACTAGTTTACTGAGATGGAAAAACACCTGAGCTAGAGACAATAATAAACCCTAAAGGAACAGATATGCCAATGGATGGAGAAGAATAACACAGGTTAACAATCGACGAATTTAAAAAAAATTAAGGCTCAAATAACTTTTCAGGGTGCACAGACCGTGTTCGTTTAGCCTGGCTAAGCTCAGATTCTTTTAAAAAATAAAATGATGTTGACAAGACAAGGCGTTGCGAAATTTAATGCCTTTTTTTCATTTGAGTCCCGCGAAATGTTGTCTAGCAAGAAAATGGCGCGAAATTAAGAACGAACTGAGGTAACTACCTGTACACTGAAATGAAAAAGGTCATGTAAAATACAGCCCCCTCATTAAAAACGCTGTTTCCTTTCTTTGGTAATGCTTTTACACGTTAGAGTCTTTAGAAATTAGGACGATACTGGAAAACCTGTACTGGAGAGGATTAGGCCAGATGAAGTTTTTTCCCTGCAGTGTCGTCGACTGTTGAAAGCTCGTGTTTTCGACTTATTTAATCGTTTGTAGTGAATATAAGCAATTTGGCATATTTAGAATTGTGCATTGGTTTCTTACTTTAGCCTTGAAAAGATCTGTTGTCAAAATGTATTCCGTCCACACGAAATCGAATTAAAGACGGCGTTTACAAATTCCTCCGGTTTTGAAGAGCGTTTATGAAAAGCCCCGTTTTCTTGACAGATTAGTGTAGATGG
This sequence comes from Catalaphyllia jardinei, assembly GCA_022496165.2. Lineage (NCBI taxonomy): Eukaryota > Metazoa > Cnidaria > Anthozoa > Scleractinia > Caryophylliidae > Catalaphyllia > Catalaphyllia jardinei. Next base: position 23,708 of record JAEMPF020022446.1, on the reverse strand, counting down.
TGGGCTTAACCGTTTTCAAATGTGTTTTCAAATTTCTCCAGCTTATCACTTTCAGGTGGACCAACCAAGGGATATGTAGTATGTCGAACGAGAATGATACAAGAAACTTAATTAGGTAAAATAGATGACAGAGAAAGTGCAGAAACACCAAAGATCATTTCTTTTATTCGTGTATACTTCATCGATACTTCAGGTTTTGGGCACATCGTTAAATATTGTTTCCTTAAAGTTTACCAAGGTACATCTTTCTTTTCTTCACTCTATCTTTTAATTAGAGACTGTTATTTAATAGCTGTAGAGGTAAATTGAACATTTAACATGGCTGCTTATCTAACCAGTTGGCAAAGATCTTCGATTTATTTAATAGCCTGTTTTTTCGCGCTTTCCGTTTGGCAGGAAATGATGGATACCTGGCCCGCTTTGACATTGTTTAAAATTTAACTAATGAGGGAGTGTATACTCAAAGGATTAGAATTACTAAAGTTTTCTTTTTATTTCAAGAATCATACCTTTGAAAAAATGATTCAACAAAGAAACCACATAAAAACGGATATTTTATTATAAGATAGCATAACAAGGTATTAATAAAAAAAAGATATTTAAGTCAGAAACGCCCTGGAATATCCGAATTAAAGACTTGCTGTTTACGTCTGAGGTGTCCCGGTTCTACATGGTAAAGTATTCCAACGAGAGTTATCTATAGAATATCTAAATAAGAATACATCTGTATCTATGCATTTTTTTAACCAAAATATTATGGCTAACTACTGTGCAGTTATAAAATAACAAACAATTTTTGTAAAATCTGAAATTAACGCATTTTTGGTGATATATTCATAAGCTTAAAACAAAACAGTTAAGTATCTATTTTGGAGCCGTTTTCCAAGATGAAGGGGCGAAGAACACAAAATTGCAATGAGGCGGTGTCTTCTTTTAAAATATTCTAATTTTTTTTTTTTTGATGTGATCTGGGTAAAGTACAATTTGAATGCGTTTCGGAGTGATGTACCACAATACCATTTTATTTAATTTAAAAAGTGTGAACATCTGGAACATTTTGTGTTTCTTGGTGACGTTTATGTCCAACCTCAGCTCTCCAAAATGGACTTTCTTACAAGTAATTGCAAATCGGTTTAGCAAGTAGCAAGAACACATTTTTTTCTCACCGATGATATCAGGTCCTTTTAAATAATGAAAGTGGTATCGGATAGCTGCACTCAAAAAGTGACTGTAGAATCAGGAAGAATTAAATCGATCAATGTGGGCGAATGTTAAAATGTCCAAAAGTTTACTTTTTCCACGTCGAAAATATCGCTCTTTCCTGGGCTGCTAGCTAATTAATGACATAGGCACCATTAAGGAAGTCAAGATCACAAAGAGCGGAAATGGATTACAATATCTTAATAAATTTATGAACAATTCTCTCTAAAACAATGGGATTAAACTGGCTTAAAGAACTAGTACGGGTTTGAAAAGACCGGCAATCCCAGACAAAAGTAGTTGGGACACTTAAGTTGGATATGATGTATCCTCCAACCCCCTAAACAATCTTTGAAAATGTGGCGTTTGTTTTGCAATTGAAAGGGAAAAAACCTGACTATCAACATTGAAAATAACAGGGAAGAAGACAACTTTGCTTAGTGCCCCAACATTTATTTTCGTTGGGGATTTTGGATCGAGGGGATTGTAACTTTTATTCAATATTATCCATATCTTACTTTTTCTTTCTCTTTCACAATGAGAGAGTAGAGTTTATAAATGTTTTTTGTCCATTAACAATCCAGACTTTTACTTCCAATAGATAACTTTTTTGTAATGTCCTTCTCCCCAAAACCAGCGCTTCGATATCTAGTCCAAGATGTCGGACACACATTTTAATTTTTCGCAAAGAGACCTGATAGCAGCCTTGTATGGACGGGAGACTTCCATATATGGACAAAGAGGTACACTGCGCTTTGACATATAATGTTTCTAACATAATTTGCGTAATTGGTATTTATTTATTTATACATAATTTCCGACCAAGAAATTATTCTCTTACTCAGTTGAATCCTCGACTGGTAAATTTAAATTCACCTGAAAACAAACAGTTTTTGGTGTGTTGCTCGGCCTTTACAGGCTCATAAGTGTATATCGTTCGACACTTAACGAATTCAACAATTTCAAGCGGCATAGAGGAGCAGAAGGGAAGAGAGGTGTATGTGTTAGTCACTAGACGAAGAATGATTTTTCGTCTGATTAACCCTCGATCTCACTCCTCAAGCGTGACAGGTGGCACAGAATATCATAACATGCTCAATATTTGAACAGCAAATAAATCTCAGACAGATCGGAAAGCATAAAATCATAGCTCCTCCTGTGTGAGACTTGATCAACCACCCCCACAAATTGCACAGCGTTTTCCTCTTATACTTTTAGAGTCAAGTTAATGTCTGCCTATAACCTACCCCTTAAGAGCTACATGTTAGACTATAGTTTAGGACCTCAACTATACAAAGAGTGAAATATTTGTTTTTTGTTTTTCATTTTTAATTCTTTTCAATTCAAACTGAGGCTTCTTCTGTGGTTGATAGTACGATATAAGTATCGTATCCCACAAATGATATTTCTCAAACGGCCTACCGACTATGTGTGGACCATGGGTCTAATAGTTAAAATTTTAGAAAATATGTGGCTTTCCCCACGGAAGTGAACGGGTTAAATAATATTTTCTGAGTCAGACATAAAATTGCTTTGATAATAACACTAAGAAAAGAAAGAATACAATATTGCACCGCCGTGATAAGGCTTTGCAGTTTCGATTTTATTCAGAGTGTTTTAACATTAAATTCCCGTGATCATGGGCAACGTGTGACTATTTATTCTTTATTTTGTCAATTTCTTTTTTGCTTGTTTGTTTTTTATCCTTAAGGCTGCGTTCTCAGCAAGTCGCTGCCACATGAACTAAAGATAGTAAAAGTCTCGAATGCTGGGAACCCGCGTTACGGTGTCTTTTGTGGTCAGCTGCGCATCAAGAAGGGCATGCGCTTCGGTCCGTACACGGGAAGCATTGTTTGTCCAGAGGAAATGGCTACCGGTTTTGTTCAAAGAGAATTCCTTTGGGAGGTAAAATATCTAAGACTTCTATCATGGCTGTTTAACTGTAGGTTCTGCGTAAGGCATTCATCACCCGGGGGCGATTTGTTGCACTCCTTTTAACATCTTGTGTCCATATATTTGGTTTGCATAAAAAAGAGATTGCATCGGGCCTAATTGTCCCATGTGGTTTTGAGCCATACGTCTTTGTCTGATCTCAGACACTTCCGTTGAAGCTTACCTGTTAACTTTAGTCTTGCATCGCGTATGTTTGCTATGAACTGAATATGTTTTTTAGAAGTGTCAGGTCGGCAACAGTGCTTCGAATCTGGATCCGATCTGAAACTGGGTAAGGAACATTTTCTTTAAAGTTTGGTGTAAAAAAGTGTCAGGATTTTAAGAGGCTGGCCGCACACCCCTACCCAATTTTACGCCCTTCTCCCGTCCCCGGCCCCCCCCCCCCCCCCACCGCCTTTCTTCCCTCCTACGAGATAAATGTGTCTTGCACAAGAACAAAACAACAGAGATCAAGTCGAGTTTTACTTTATTCGTAGATATTTATGGACGGGCACCTTGGCTACTATGTAGATGGTTCCGCAAATCCAAAGAACTGGATGAAGTTTGTGCGCTGTGCCCGGCACGTGGCCGAGCAAAACCTGGTACTTATACAACAGAAATACTCTTTGTATTACGAGGCCACTCGCGTGATAACCGAGGGAGAGCAGTTAAAAGTGTGGTACGGCGACGGATATATGGTATTCATGGGGATACCACTGGGATTAAAGATTGAACAGGATGGTGAGTTACTTGCAAAGTGTGACAAGAAGCCATTAATGGGCTCCTGGTGTGGCATGTTGACAATCAGATGACCAAATGTCACGAGTATGGTTCAGAGAGAAAAAATGCTAGCCCATTGCATGCTACCCTTCCCCTACCAGAAGCCACGCCCATCCAACCCGTCGGATTACTTCAGGCGGAGAAACACCAAACATCCCTGCCACCCTGTGTTAGATCGTTGGGCTCATGTTTTGAGTTCATCGAGGTTACATGATTTTTTGACGGTAACCTAGTATTAAAGTTTAACCAGAGTATAAATTCTTCTTGCATAGAAATATTTTTCACTGCCTTTGTTTTACTGTATAGACGTTATTCTAAAATGACCGACATTTTAGTATTTTTTGGTTAACTTGCAAATTAGCCCTTGTTGTCTCGTTTAAGGAAAATATTCTCTTGAATTTCTAGTTTAAGAGCGAGGCAACAAGGGCTAATTTGCAAGTGAACAAAAGAACACTAAAATGGTGGTCATTTTGGAATAAGGTGTCTTTCGAGATTATTCAAACTCAAAACAGAAGGCTAAACAATACACAGGAAGCCTTACCGCAGAGTTTAAAGACTCGAATAAAAATTCTTGCTTATTCTGGGTTAGCTTAATCAGGCTTTGAACAACAAGGCTCTAGTGCTTCGCTTTTAGGCTTGGTTAAATCTACACATTATATGATTCAGCCTGCATCACTCAGTTTGAAATTCAACTCCCCTACCATAATTTCAATACTATAAGAGTTGTTTCTATTTTTTTGCAGATAACTCAATCTACCCATGTCATCGTTGTGGTAAAGTTTTTGCCTACAAGTACTATCGTGAGCGCCATCTTAAATACACGCGCTGTGTTGATTACGGAGACCGGAAGTTCCCCTGCTCTCTGTGTAACCGCTCCTTTGATAAGCGCGACCGGTTACGTATTCACATTCTCCACGTGCATGACAAGTATCGTCCACACCAGTGCACAGAATGCGGGAAACGTTTCTCCCAGTCATCCAGCCTCAACAAGCACATGCGGATTCACAGTGGAGAGAGGCCCTACAGATGCCCACATTGCGTCAAATGCTTCTCGGCCTCCTCTATTCTGCGCACGCATATCCGTCAGCACAGTGGCGAGAAGCCATTCAAATGCAGACATTGCGGGCGAGCGTTCGCCTCGCATGCAGCGCATGATAGTCACGTGCGGCGCAATCATAACAAGAATGTCGTCTGTGGTGAAGAAGACAAGTCGCTGGTTAGGATACCGTGTCTTTCCTGACTTTGCTCTCAGTCCTTCCGTTCAGTTCTATGCACGTCCGTCACAAAATAATGTTTCTCCGGATTACACTTATCTCGTGCCATGTAGCTCGAAACGTTTTGTATTGGTAGCGATTAATCACGTTTGATGCCAGTTGATAGATATTGTTTGCCACTTGATCTTTAAATTCTAGTTCCGGCCGTGAATAAAGTTTCGATTAATTGGACAGTTGCACGAGTACACGGTGCTTCCTCGTTCCTTCTTTTCTTCTCTTTCCCACTCCCTTTTTCCGTCTTTCCCTCTCTCCCTTCCTGGATACTTCCCTCCCTCCCTCCCTTCCTCTCTCCCTCCCTCCCTTACCCCTCACTCCTTCACTTCTCCCCTTGCTTCATGCTTCCCCCCCTCCTCCCCCCTCTTCCTCCCTCAAACTCTCCTCCCCTTGCTCCATTTCTGTCTGCCTCCTTCCCTCCCACTCACTCCCTCCCTTACTCCTTGGCTGCCTACCCTCCTTCCACCCCCTTCGTCCCTCAGTCTTCCTGCCTCCTTCACTCCCGCCCTTTCTCGTTACTTGCTTGCCTCCCTCCCACCCACTCCGTTAATCTATCTCCTTCAACCTCCCTGCTTTGAATTTTCCCTGGCTCTTTCTCTGCCCGCCTGTTTGCCTTCCACCCATCCACTCTGTCTCTCACTCCTCGTCTCTTCTCCTTCCTTCCTTCACTTCTTCCCTTCTCTCCTTGCTTGTTGCAACCTTTCACAATTATTTTCTTCCTCCCTTTCATCCTCGATCCATACCATAATATGCTTTCTAACAATTAAACGTCTAAGAATGAATATGACGAACACCTTCAGCGTGTTCAATTAAGGTGATTCCATAGTAAAAGAACCCACCATAGATTTCCGATGAAACTTGGAATTTTGTTGTTACAAGACACGGAAATATTAAAAACGTAATAAAAAGAGGGGGTCACCGTGCTTGTTTTCGCTCCACAATGCTGACAAATACGGCTATTAAGGTGACTTTTGGTGATCTCCGTGCGCAACAAATCAGCACGATTATTTTCCAATGCAGCGAGTTATATCACACAGAGTTCGACTTTCTTTGATTGTTTATTCCGTCTACGTCCCAGAAAAAATGGCTTCCAATACCTTGCATTATTACTAAATATTTTTAGTCTTTGAAGGAAACATAATTTGGACTTGCTCTACTGGGCCTGTTACGTCTCTATCTGTAGCATTTATTTCATTTGCCAAAAACGTAGCCATAGATTTCTGCCATTTTTTTCTCAGTTGTTGAGAATATTTTTCTCATTGAATTTATTTAAAAAAAGTGGGGGGTCACTGCGTTCTCGTTTAAGAGAAAATGAACATTTATCTCGCTATCGAGTTAGTTTGAGGGAAATCTCTTACGTTTTGTACGCGCGCGTGCTTATGTGCGCGCGCTGATGACGCAAAAATCGTGCGCAATAGGAATGCGCAATGCAAAACTAGGGAATCATCTTAGGGTGACCCCGGGTACTTACCATTTACACAGGAAAACCGGAAATTCCAGTTGGAAAATCAAATGGTTCGCGCCATTCCGTTTGGAAAGCTTGAGAAAATATGGGCTGCAATATGAGGTGATGCTATTTTTCTGCTCTTTCAAGTCTCTCTAGCTGATGCGAATATATTTTACAGTGATTCTCACCCCCGCAACTTCACATTTAATTTTTTTTTTATGTTTATGCCTGAAATTTCCAACCGGATGGTTTTTGTAAATGGTAAGCACCCCCCAACTTTTTATTGCATTTTTTTCAATGTCCTATGCACGGGTATCAATTGTGCCAAGTTTTAAAAAAATCTCAGTAGTACGTCATTTTCAAGGGAATTACCTTAAACTCCCAAAATATCCATTGCTTTCTCCCCCGAATCCCCGGCTATAACCTCCACGGAAGTAAACCTTTTTGAGCGTCACCTAGCCTATAAACTACCCATGTATAAAATGGAGGTTGTTGTTTCTTTGTCTTTGTTTAGTTTTTGTCGGAATGGCTTTCAAAAGAAAACAGACAAAACATCTGTTCGTGTCATTAACAATTTAGATTCTGAGCTGAGGCTAAAAAAAAACAGGCAACTTGAACAGTGTGCATAAATAATGTTTTAAATTTTTGTTTGTCTGTTACCGGAACCAACAAAGTTAAACGTTTAATGGTAATACCAAAATGGTCGTATATTTTATGGGACAATTGTATGACTGATCTGATTAAAAAATTTTTCTTATTGTGGATAAAATAGAATCATGAATAACAACTCACTAGAAATAAAGTCTCATTTACAGAAGGTATAAAATTTCTGGTGTTCTCATTGTCTAAGTTTTCGATAATTTAAAGATTTAAGCAGAAAGAGAAACTGCTTCGAAGTCAGCCTTGAAAATATCATCTCATCAATGACGCCAGCTCAACATATTTCCATCTCATTTAAAACTGCATAGGTTAAAATTCAATAAAGAGTTCCATGGCATTATAGCGATACTCAACGTTACGTCACCTATTGTCGAAACAAAGGATTCTTTTGTTCTGTAGCTGGCAAAATTTAAATATCATAAGAATTGTTTGTAAACAGTGAGTATATAATGCAACTCAGTGAAAAGTCATACTACCTGGATTTCGTTTTATGTTATTTACTCCAACTGGGGTAGATATTGCCATAAGAAAGACCTCAGCCAATCTCGAAGCTCCATTTCTTTGCCCATCATTAAAACGTTCAGTTTAATTATCTTTACCTGAACGTGTTATGCCTTAATTAAATTCAGCTGCCGTGGAAATTTTAAGTGTATTCAAAAACAACCAGTTCAAATTGGAAATAATATTGTACCCAGAAACGACAAACAGAGGGAAAGATTGTTCTAAAAATCTGCGATACATTTTCGGAGTTTATTTTTCACAGGCTACACTTTGCTATGTCGTATTTAACTTCGAACTTAAACACATTGTTTTGCCTTTGCACAATAATCGTTGTCGCCGTTTGCAATTCATTTGGGAATGACTACACCAGCGTGACTATTTTTTTGGAAGAATCTAACGCGGATGTACAGGAAATTGTCCGGAAAGCCGTCCATCGATACAGCAACGATCATAAACATGGTTCGTTGGAAAACCAAGCTCGTTTGAATTTCAGCTTCGCCAGTTACAACAGAACTGTCAATAACGTCTTAACCATGGATCAAGATCATTCAACATCGCTACGCTTTGTAATTTTTCCTTATGTGTCTAGTCACGAGATAGTTCTATCTTCCATAATGAAAAGGTTAAATATTGTTCCAATTGGGCTTTTCCAGAGGGACGGAATTCCAATCACACAGGTAAGGATTTTCTCACTGTATTTACTCCAGTTCTGTTCTCCTACCTTGTAAAGAACTGAATCCATCGTTTCTAGAAATTAATAGGGGCCCTAAGCAACGACGACGACCCTTGGTAGCCAAAACGAATCTATATTTTACCAGGGAAATTTGCGATTGTCTAGATCTGTTCGGCGCGCCAATAGCTCTAAAAACGTGTTCAGGATAAATATGCAATGACATCGTCCAATTCCAAATGGAAATACCAAAAATTAGCAGTCGTCGTCCACGTTCCGTAGACGACGGATAACTTGGTTATTTCACGTTGTTGTTTTGCAGAGCACGGCAAAGAAACGTACAAAGATTTATAAGGCACGTGCACAGCTATTGTTTTTCTCGTTGGGCCTCTTCAGTTTGGCGACGTTCTCGTTGCCGTCGTCGTCCTAGTTTGCTTAAGCTCCCTAAGGCTACCAGTGATTCTCGTTTACCAAGCGACGGTATCCATGATCATAGCACTTAGAACTGAAGTGTAGATATATGTTTTCATCGCTTGGAATAAACAATTTCAAGCCAAGGAGAAGTTTGTTATTTAATCTATTATGTTGCGGTTAGGAACTAAATTGTACCGTACCTGCCGAATTGTGTTTTAATAGTTTCCTTTTTGAGTTAAAAGATTTCATTTGATGAATGTCTCGATGATTCTTAAGCAAGTCTTGGTTTCTAGTAACACAGATGGTTCTGAAATAATATGTTGACTATTTATTCCAAGTCAGAAACAAGCACTTTTTTAAGCTGCCAAAAAATTAATTTACCTCCCGGAAAACTACCAACTATGAAAGACAAATTGACTCTATAATGTGTTTGTAAATGCAATATTCTCCCGTAGCCCAAAATACGAGGAAAGAAAGATAATAAATAGATAAAAGACGAAAAAATAATGAGGTATCTCTTAATTATATGAAAACGATTTCAGAATGTCTCAGGTTGACAGACAAAGCAAGCTTTTGCTTGACATAAATTTAGTTTATGATAATTACAACAATTCTGTTTGTAAAGACAATGTTTTGCTGGAAGAGTGTTTGCCACCAGCTCAAAATAGGCACCGATCGAGAAGAGGTTTCTTTGCACTTAACTTACGACCGAAAATTAAAAACAATTCCCCTCACACTTCCAAAGCACTCTTGATTATTTTCAATTTTTCATCCGGTTTGTTTTACAAGGAAAATAAAATAAAAATGCCTTGTCACGCTCAATGCTAATTTTTCTTACTTAGAAATCGGAAGCTTCATTGAGCAAAAGGAAAAATAAAAGGGAAAAAAAAAATTGGACTACACCAATGCTTACCTTTAGTTATTTCCTTTAATATAATTCCATTTTTTGGGAGAAAGTTGATAGCGAATCGATAAAACATTACCTATCTTGTATAGATGAGTTTGTCTTTCTACATCTTCGACCAGCAAGATATTAAAATATTGTAAAGATCGATGTCATGTTTGTCACACTTGGCATGGGAACAAGACTTAAACTCTGATATAAGAAGATGCTTTATAAACAAAGTGCCTTTTGTGGCACGACTGTCTTCCGGAGTGCATTACTTGTGCCTGTCTTTTCAAATTTATTTGGGTTATGGAAATCGGCTGAAGGCGATGAGTCAGCGAGACGACTATATGTTAAAAAGCTAAGATATACATTAGCAGCATCCCAAATTCCTTTTTGCTTAGTCTATCCCAGTGGCAGGAAGTTTTCCGTTTGCGAGCAATATCAAGCCTACCCGTCTTTGGTATACAAAGTTGAACAAACGATATAAGCCTTGTCAGTGTTGAATGCTAGTAGGGCATTATTCTGAAGAGATATAAGTTTGCCACCTGACATGATCACAAGCCTGACTTTTATCTACAGACTTAACGTTAGAACCACCTTGCACAGGATAACAAACAGCACAACATGAAAGTAATGCATGCTCAATAGCTTTTAATTGAATGGCCACACATGTACACTGGGGTTTCATTAACAGACTTCAAGTTAGAACCAACTTGTATAAAATAATAAACAGTGCCACATGAAAGTACTGCTCAATAGCCTTCATTTGAATGGTCACACACAAGGGTTTTATCCATCCACAGACTTAAAAGTTGAAACGACCTTGTACAGCATAATAAACAGTACCACATGAAAGTACTGCTCTATATATAGCTTTGATTTGAATGGTCACACTAGGTTTCATCCACAGTCTTAAAAGTTAGAGCCACCTTGTACAGCATTGATAATACGCGGTAAGGTAAAAGCCAAGGAACTCCCTTTTTGTTATATTTATAAAAATTCAACAGCTTTATTTTGTCATTTCATTGCAGTATTTTTGTCATCCATAACAGGAAAACCCCGCTGACTTCACAAGGGTCGCTTCTCCTTCTATGATGCACTACGCTTGCGCTCTTCGAGACATGATGCAGAAAATTGGATGGCGCAAACTCAGTCTTGTAGTATCCGCTGACTACGAAGGAAAATTACTTGCAGACACAATCTTGGCATATTCAAAGACAGAGAAATGGGATATTCATCGCACTGTTTGGCTATCGAGAAGTGAAAACGCAACGCTGTTGAAAACCACTATCAAGCTAATAACGACCAGTGACAATGATAGCGACGCTGTCATTGTTCACATCCGGGACTCTCACAATGACGACTTTTTCCGATTGGTTCAGATTCTCGGTGTCAATCAAAGTAAAGCTGCGTGGTTGCTGACAGATATCACGATACACGGGGTATCGGACAGCACTGCGCTGCCCACTGGCTTTGTCATGATATCTCCCTGGATAAGCCCAGAACATGACTTTATGGAGCATGCCCTTTATGACACATTTGATCTGATTCGGTTATCAGTAAGCAGTGCGGTCAACCTTTTTTCAGGCGCAGCCGGTGTTGACCCTCAGGAGTTAATAAAACAGTAAGTGTTTCTAATTATCTTTCTTTCTTCGCGCGAAGCCATGGCTTCTACGTCGGTTTTTTCCAAACAATGAAATATTTCCCATCTGACAAATATGAGTTATTTTCCTGTGAAAGTAGGCCTTTGTTTGGGAACACCAATAATTGACCGCCATTGAAAGGCTTTTCGTGCTTTTCAAACTCATTAAGTCACCAAAACACACACACTATTCTGTCAAATATGAAGTGGCAATTAAAACTTAGTTGCATTCATTCGATCCTGGACATAAGTGGCCGAATTAAATCACATCTATACCTTTCTAAAGTTAAGACTTAAGGTGCGATTGTTGGATTTTTTTTAGGATAGTGAAAGGTACTTTCTTCCAAGGGAAAACGTTCTTATTCGAGGATCCAGCTTTATCCAAAGGGCCATTTTCTACTATGGACATTTCAAACCTGAAACAGGACCTCGATGGCCAGAAACACTGGTGGTCCATTGGCCTGAGGACATATTCAGGGATTGCATTAGAGGCCTTTAACATTCCAAACGGAAAGGTGGTTCATCCACTTGCGGCCCCTTCAAAGCCCACCTTGCGAGTCCCCGTGATTCTTTACCCTCCATGGGTAGAATCCGAGGAGCCACAGCGTACATTAGAAAATCAGATGACGTGCATAAGAAGAGGATACTTCTGTTACAACAAAACTGGAACAACAGTCTCCAAGCTTTGTTGTTTTGGATTTTCCATCGATTTGTTAAAGATTCTTGAGCGAGAGCTTGGTTTTATTCCTGAAATTTACTTCGTTGCTGATGGACAATATGGCTCTTTTGGCGAGAAGATTGGAAAATGGAACGGAATTGTAAATGAGCTGGTGACGGGAAGAGGTTAGAAAACATGTAAAAGATAGCTTAGATCCTTTTACGATTTTGTTCGTGTTAGATATAATGGCTACTTAAATAGCGAAAGTCTACCCACAACAGACCATATTTGAGTAACCTTATGCCTGTGTTTCAAAACGAGACCTCGTTCAAATTTATTCGTGTCAGCGGAACAACGGAACACATTTTTATATGAATGAAGTTTCGCTCGAGGTTTCGTTTTGACACAGAAACAAAATTAAACCAACTCGAAAATGACCTATTAAGCAGGCACTAAAGCATGCGTAAAAAGGTCAGTGACAATCATATCTTACAAAATTCTACAATATCGAGTCCAAATTGTACAGTCGTTAATTAACGACCCAAACTTGATTTCGCTACAAAGAGCAAACAATGGGGTCAAAAATGGTTATAACGTCACAAAGAGGACTAAAAGATTCTTTTAAAATTAACTCTGGTTTGCTCAGCATTGTATGCATGTGGGTTTGAAATCACATCAATTTTCGGACATTCAGCCGGTTATTTATCACCTTGGAAGCAGAGCCTTTTCTTACGGTACACATGCTTTGTGTAATTAAAGAGAAAGCAAAATTAAAAGAGATAAGAGAGGCTCTGCTCGCAGGGTGGTGGTATTTATGCTACTTGCCGTTGAAAATCTCAGTTATCAAATAAACGATAATAATAATGATGATAACAATAATGATAATGATAACGATAACGATAACGATAACGATGACAATGACGATGACGATGACGGTGACGACGACGACGACGATGACGATGGCGATGACGATGATGATGATGATGATGATGATGATGATGATGATGATAATTATGAATAATGAGAATTAGCAGTGGCATTTCCACGAAGTGGCTCTTCATCCACTGTTTCCAGATCGAATTGGAACTTGGAAGTGTTGATTTTTGTGGAGGGAGGAAAACCGGAGAACCCGGATAAAAACCCTCGGAGCAGGGACGACGATCAACAACAAACTCAACCCACATGTGACGCCGGGGCCGGGAATCGAACCCAGGCCACAGTGGTGGGAGGAGGGCGCTTTCACCAGTGCGTCATCCCTGCCCCCCAGACTTAGACCTTTCTATCTCTGTGTGCTGCTTTTTCTTATCGGGCTTCCATTCGATAGTTTATTATCCTCAGCTTCAACGGGGTACAAAGAAAAATGCAGTAATATATTTCCCATTAATTGAATAAACTGTGTTCTGGTTATCTCACTACAATAGGTGATCTGGCTTTAAGCCTGGCAATGACAGAAAAGCGAGCCCAACACATTGCGTTCTCATTCCCGTATCTCCCGCTCGCTCTCAATATTCTGGTGGAGAAGGGAGGAAGTTCCAAAACAGGTACGAAGCAGCCTTGCTTCAGAAATAGATCATATTTATTTTTTCTCTATCTAGACTTGATTCCCACCCCCCACCCCCACCCCCCGCCTCCTTTTCGAAAAGTGGC
>JAEMPF020022446.1:0-5000 GCA_022496165.2 Catalaphyllia jardinei | reverse complement strand
TCTTTTTATACAGAAAACTATTTCGAAGTCCCAAAGATCTTCATTAAGTGGGTTGTTCCCGCACCGATGAACGGATCTTGGCTAAAATTTCCATTCCGACACTTGCCTACGATAATTTAGTCTCTTCCCCACACCTTAGCGAATTATCGCCTCATCTCCTTGGGCCTTGCGTGCGGTGACTGCGCCTGTAGCATAAGTGGCAGTTAGAACCGAGCTGTCCTTCCGAAACTACGCCATAATAGTCCTTTTCGTTCGCAGTTAAATAAAATAAAGACAATGCTAAAGTTTCTTAGGCCTCTACTTTAATCAAGAATTTCGGATATAGTTAGACGAAGAACAACACGTTTTGTTCAGAAACTGGCGCGGCAACACCCGACGAGCGAGTTTGCTGGACGAGTGCGACCATTTTTTGGCCCTCGCCAAATTGAAAGTTTGCAGACACAAAATGTTTCGTGTTTTTCACTGTTTACATTCTGATATGGCCATAAATCCCTCTTCGTGAATGTTTATGGCAGCCCCCAGTGAGAAGAGTTGCCTGACTTCAATTCAACGCCTTTCCTGTGAACATGCATATGACGTCATGACAGAACAGTTTTTCCCGCCTGCTGAATCATGATTGGTCAATTCAAATTCCAGGCACACCAACCACCTGCAAGGCAGTGCGTTAAGGCTTTAGCGAACGACAGCCTCTAAAAAATCTATTCCTCTATTAGTGCCTTCGGCACTAAGAAGGGCCCCTTCACCCTCCCCCATGCACACCCGGATTATTTCCCCTACTTCCCTTTTTCCCTGCACGCTTACGACCTGACTGAGTCCTCTAAAGAAACCTTTCATATATTACAAGGTAAAATGCAGTTAATTCCTTGCCCAAATAATTCATATGATCATCTTTTTTTTTTCAGTTGAGGGATGTTTCTTTCTATCCGCCAGACGGATTTCAGCTCGGTGTGTTACAAGGCAGCATCTCAGAAAAGTACTTCAAGAAACACGTGAATTATGATTATCGTCAAATTTACGAAAACAGTCTCAAATTAAATCTGCTGGATAATTTCAGCGAAGGGGTGTTCAGACTTCAAAACGGGTCCGTGCACACGAGGGGGGGGGGGACGCTTGGATAAATATTAATAACTATATGTGATGATCTTTAATGAATCATCGGCTTCGATTTGCAATAAGATGCTTTGCTCTAAGGTAAGGCCTGAATAGCACAGCGCTACTATATTAGCCTGGCTAAATCATGTAAACTTCGATAATTAAACTGAACCATAGATATGGAATCGTAGTAATTGGAATAAAATAACCTGAGTGATTAAAAAGAACAGCATGGGGATTCTTTAATTTTTGATCGGCCACTGAGTTATTTCAACTAGTAATAGGTCCTCATGCAGAAATTTTGAGAGATAATGAAAACATAATAAATCAACATGGTAACAACCTCCATTTGGGTAAAAGCTCCGACCCTTACAGTTCACGATTTTTCTTGAGTTCAATTGCTTTCGGTACAAAAACGTAAGCTGGTCGCTACTTCTGGGTCATACCCGGATAACTGATTTATATTTTTGCGCCAAAGGAGGCTATTTTTCATATATTTATATAGAGAAAATGCCTGTGCTTTTTTAATCCTTGCAGGGAAATTCAAGGTCTTGTCGGGGATTACATATCTTTGCGGCAAATCGCGAACAAGATGCCCTACTGCAGCCTCTGCATGGCGGGCCCCAATTTCTACACCTACGGTTTGGCATTCGCCACGCCCAAGAACTCTCCTTGGCTGGACGATGTCACAAGAGTTGTTTTGGAAATGAAAGATAACGGAAGCATAAGCATGTTAGAAAAGATGTACTTCGACGAAAAAATTTGCAGAAGTTCAATGGCTCAAAACAGTCTTAGTATTTTGCATTTTAGCGGTCTCTTCTTGACAGTAGCTGGGACAATTGCATTTTGTTTCCTAGCGCTCTTGGCAGAAGTTTTCACCATTTTCGTCCTAGTTCGCTTTCGTCAGCATTTGGGCGCCCTAGGAAAGTTCTCTATGCGTCTTCTGTTTGATCTTAAAAAGGGTGAAGAGCATTTAATAACGCTGAAGTACTCTACTATGAGAAGCAAGCGTAAACGCGTCAAGATGGACCTTGTTAGAATTGAGAACGCTTCGTCGAGTGGAACAATTGCTGAACAACAACAACATTCCATCAACACAACAACATCCGATTACTTAGAAGAGCTATGCCTCGACGCACACCCAAAGACAACTTCAAGAAGGACAGCTGCATTTCTGAATGAATCTTTAGAATTCAATTCAAATTGTCACATTCAAATGTCGTTTAAGAACGGCGGTTATTCAGCCAGCGAGAGCTTAAATTTTGAAGTAACTCCTCTTTAAGTACGTAGAAAAGCTGAACACATTTCTCATCTTTTTTTATTTCTGTATGATCAAAGTACATTACCCCAAGGAAGCGTGGGAGCCTTATTGTGGCAGTACGTATGCGTGCGTTGGACTCTGCGTCGAGCGATCTGGGTTCGAGCCCTGACCTAAAGTTGTTTTCCGGACAGCACGCGTCACTCTCATGTAACAGTGTTTCGGAGTTAGGTTTATAAATGGTTATCGAAGAATTATTGTTGCGACGGACCAGCATCCCATTCTGTGCAAAGTATAGAAATCCTGAACCGAATATCCGACCCATAGCTAGCTGAAGGTTCACTAGGCTGCAAGGCAGACACTATACATATCCCGTTTCTGCCGTTGTTGAAGAGGAAAACTAAACACTTTCTTACGGTGCACAGCTACCTTGAAATCTTGGATCTACAAGAACTCAAATGAGAGAAGGAGATTCGTAAAGATAGATCCTGGTGTGATATAAACATTCGCAATGATTACCCTCGATTGCAGAGTGCGCTGACAACGGCGCACATCCAAGGACGATAACGTCGTCGAGGTTGCGCATAATGAAACTAGACTCATTTTAGAAAAAATTAAGGCTAAGAAATGTCGAAGGTGGTTTTAGTTTAGCGCTAATTGACTGCGTTTTGTATACGAACCCATAAAGGGGCCATCAGTATTTTTACTCCCCCAGGATGGGATGCCAGTCCATCGGAGGTTATCTCTCTCACCTGGGTGGAGCGAAGCACTTTCAATTGAAGTAATCCGTCTTGCCCAAGTACACAGCCCGATGTCCCCGGACAGGGCTCGAACCAGGACCGCTCCATCCGGAGACGAAAGCACTCACCATGAGGCCACCACGCCTCCTTCTGATCGACTCAAAGAACCTTTTGAAACCTAAGTGCTCTATGTTTGCACTTATGCTTGAAAACTAGAATTTATAAAAAGCTTTAGGCATATTTAGTCTTGTTCACTCTGGCCTTGTATAACTACAGCTTTTAGAAGCCTTATTTGAAGGAAATAAAACACTCAGAGAAATACGATACTGTGCGTTTCGCGTAATATTTTTGATTCAGACCCCCGCATGAACCTCAGTGACCAATCACAAGCACCAACTTAATTTTTAATTGTCCGAACTTAATAAGAAAAGAAAAAGAACAGTCATATTTTGGGTCTTTCTGCGGGTACAGGAAAGCTTTGTATTCTTGGTAACTTGGGATTAGTCTTTATTTTGGAGTTGTATTGTTTCTTGTCTTTTATTTCTTTTGCTTTACGTAAGCTTACGTAATCTGTGCTCTGGTACTCACCAAAGGAACCCATATTTCTTTTCTTTACCGATAAGTGCTCATGTAAACCGTGACTGACCTATTATCATTATCATTATCATTATCATTATCATTTTCATTATCGTTATCGTTATAGTTACAGTTATCGTTATCGTTATCGTTATCGTTATTATATTTTAATCATTATAATTTGTTTTTACTTAAGCATCTCATGAATTTGCTGACTAGAGGATAACAGAATACTGCAATTAAATTCTGCAAAACTGCCATATTACGTTTTTTTCTTTGCTTATCGAGTGGAATATTTGATTGGTTTCATTTCAACGAAATTGAAAAGTTAAAGCTGACAAAGATTGACATTAGTTACCTTTTGTCTTTTTTGAAATTCTATAAAAAATAAATTCGCACTGAGAAACAACTGAAAATTCTGTTGTCGCCACCCCCCTTCCCCATCCCCTACCATTTGTAGAATTTGAGAGATTTCCAGCCTTACCTGGGAAACTGATACGCTGGAAACAACGTTTCTGAGTGTTCTTTTTAAAAATTCCTGAGGGAGCATGCCTCCAGACCCCCCTAGGGAGTTCGACCTTTAAGCACTCGAAAGGTGCCATGCGGCGCCAAAAATATGTCACGTCCGGTGCTTTCACGAATATGTTCGCTACTTTACAAAACTGTCGAAATCCCTGCTAGTCAAAAGAAACACCAGGTTCACACAAAAAAATGACACGGCTAAACTTAGTACAAAATTTTGCAGAGTTTTGAATTGTTCTGATTGGAAGAAAATTTGATCTTGAAACCTTTAACCGCCGCCTGGTTAACTCAGTTGCTAGGGCGCCAGTCTGCTGTGTAGGGGATCGAGGGTTCGAGCTCCAAACTGGACCACTACTCATGGTCTTTAAAAAAAAAAGCTGAGGAGCATGTGCTGCCTTTGTAATTATATCTTCAAATGGTTAAACGTTCAAGTCTTCTCGGATATGTGATACAAAGATTCGAAATTAAAGAATACTCGCGATTGCTGGCGCACATCCAAAGATGATAACCTTGCTCTACGCAAAGGCTAGGTGGGCGGGCGAGATCAAATTAAATATGGACTGATAGCGGAAGCCAGGGGCGCCTTTTCAAGCGGATGTCCAGTCTCACCCAATTGGTCCTGAAAAGCCCCGATTTGAGTACCGCCACCGATGTGTGCACAAAGCTCCCCTTCACTACAACGGCATTCATTTCTTTGCAGATTTTGCAAGTGTTGATTTTTTTTTGTTTCATCATGTTTGAGTCAGAGCTTTCAGAAAACTTGCATTTTAAAATCCGTTCTTTAGAAGTCAAGCACTCTTTTTTTGACGTCA
>JAEMPF020023081.1:17397-31237 GCA_022496165.2 Catalaphyllia jardinei | reverse complement strand
TCTCAGGGTTTAACACTCTCCATGCATCTATCAAGTCCAGGTTTTCAGAGAAATCGTTTATCACTTCCAGTGACTCTTTATGGGATCTGGCAAGACCACCTTTTTTATCCTTGTTAACGTCAAGTACTAGGTTAAAGTCACCACCCACAATTATCTCCTCGCATTTAAAATCGAGCAGCTGATTAAAAACAGAGGTGAAGAAATTTGGATCATCTTCGTTTGGAGCGTATATATTTGCTAGGGTTATGTATTTTCCATTTGTAGTGAAGTCACATATTATGAATCGTCCCTTGGGATCAGTATAAGCCTTCAAGAGTTGAAAGCTGAAATTATTGTTGAATAATATGGCTACACCTGCCTTGTTACTGGAACAACAGCTGAATAATGCTTGGTAACCCCACTCAGCTCTCCAATCATGTGTATTGTCCTGCATACAATGGGCATCTTGGGTAAAGTATACAGACATTTTTTTGTATTTGAGCCAGTTGAAAATTTCTTGTCTCTTAAACCTGTCTCCCACTCCCCGAGTATTAATCGATCCTATTATGAGATCCATGTTTGTCATATATTTTTGCTATAACTTATTTGATAGAAGGCGCCCGAGTGCATTGCTGAAATAAACCTTAAAAGTGTAAGCTGGAAAAACAAATCAAAGATGCAAAAATATACATATCTACACATAAATTCACTTAAAAACAGTAATATTAGAAGACTGATGAAGGAGTAAGGTTGCATTTGTTACCTTATTCGTGTTTTCCATTTTAGAGCCGCCCAATATTAAATCTAAATGTAGCGGGGGCCAAATCTATAAAGCTTAATTTAAAAAAGACAAACAAACAAACGACAGTCAAATGAAAACCATAGACAAATTATGTTTACAGTTCAAGTTCTTTGCCAACAGGCCAAAATTTACCTCTGATGAAGAGCTTGTCGGGCTGTGCCTTGCTAAATGAAGCCGGGATGTTGTTTCGTCTGGCTTTCTTCAAAGTATCCATTTGCGCTCTTCGCCGCTCCACAATCTCAAAGGGCAGATCTTGATACATCCTATAATTGGTTTCTCGCAATCGGGGGTCTAAAGCAAGCATGCTTTGACAGTGCTTGAATCTCATAAATCTTGCTAGAATAGGCCGCGATTTCCCTTCTTTCTTCTTTCCGAGGCGATGGACTCTTTGGATTTCTACCGAGGCCGCGTCAACATAGATCCCTTTCGAGGAAAGAACGCAATACGAATTCTGTATCTTCTCCGCTCGCGACTTTCTCTGGAATATTTTCGAACTTCAAATTTTCGCGTCTAGAGTAGGCTTCCAGATACAGGTGTTGGTCTACTACTTCTTTAATTCTGGCACCGAGCTTAAAGTTCTCCTCTTCCAGGCTTTTTAACTTCGTGTTGGTATCATCTTTCATATTTTTTAAGCTCAGCGAAGCTTCTTGGCGATCTGCTTCGATTGAATTTAAGCTCTCTTTAATATCATCAACATCGCGTCTTGTCGTGGTATGGCAGCTCTCTAAACTATGTACACGTCCTTCAAGTTTCAAAAGTGTCGCTTGAAAATCGTACATTGATTTTTCAATACTGTCCAATTTGTCTAGTTTCTTTAAAATGTTTCGAAGCGTATCGCCAAACTCTTCGGTCATGTTCAAGGAATATAACATAACATCTTCTTCGGAGTCTTGCTCGCTTACTTCATGGAAACAAACAGCGTGCTCGCCGCCTTTCGATTTTTTGGTTTCTGGAAAAGTGTTCGATATCGAAGATTCGTCTGACGAGGACACTCTAGTTTTCCGTTTGTTCGGTGTTTCTTCAAGAGTTTCGGCCATTAAAAACCGCAGAGCAAATGAGATAAAGGCGGGTAGCTTGAGAAACACGTCTCACTCCGCCATTGCTCCTCTCACCTCCCTCAAAAAAATTGACAAGGATTTATTTCGTTTCGTTTTGTGCTGAGATGGTGCAACGATTTTCAGCAACACCAAAAGGCTACTAACATCATGTGTCTTTCTTCAGCATAGTGAAATTTTACACTGCAAAACTGTAATATGGACGTGAAGTTTTGATAACTCAACCAACAAAATCGAAATCGGAGTTGATTAAAGAAAATTGAGCGTCGTCGTAACTTCTCTGATTATTTTTGCTGAATTCCCCTACTTTCAGTTCTCAAACATTTATCAACCTTAAACATGTTTAAAAACTAGAGATATCGTATGAGCTCAAGTCCAATTTGTCATGTTTTACCAACTGTGCTAAACGCGCATCGACGGGGACATAGACAACAGACAATTCATTGGATTTTAAACAAACAAAACTGACCAGCATCTACAGACATCTAGATAAACTGATTCGGCCTTAATGAAACATCAAGCGTTGCTCACAATTCATGCGAAACTCAAAAGTGCAATAATATTTCTTTTCTGCAATTATTTTGTTTTTACTTTTTGGTCGCGATAGACTATGGCGAAATCCTCGCAAGTGTGTGGCACGTGGAGGAAACCTTGTAGTCCTGAAACGCTGCTGTATGCAAATATATCTAATTAGTTTTTTTGTGGTTGTGTTATGGAAAAGCTATTATCTTCAACATATTTGAAACTTACAGTGGAAAAATTTCGTGCTCTTGTAAAAGAAGCAGCGGAACCCAATTTCCTCAGCGAGACAAAACTAAATTCAACACTAATGATGTAACAGAGAATTAACTCTGAAGTGTAAATTTTAGTGCTAATTTATACCCATGAATAACCCACTTGGCGTTAGGTCTAGTAAAGGGAATCAGGGAACCACACGACGGCAAAAGCGCTAATGAGCTCCTACATTATCTGTAAAAGTTTGACCTTTTAAGCCCGTGTTGTACAAAACGTATTCCATACATCAGGCCCATGTTCATTCGCAGAGTTAATCGTAGTATGACCCTTGAACATTCAGAACTGATTTGTCTGTAGCTCCATCAGAAACTGAATTGCTTATGCTAATGCATGTGGAAGATTTTGTAAGTGCTAAGAGCATGACCACTTGAAATAATATTTACATTTACATTTACATTTATCTTCCATCCCATATCCAACTTGCACTCAATGCCATAATATCGGTAGTGAAAAGCGAATTCAATGTAAAGAAACCCGAAAACACAGGATATTATAACACATTTTATCCGATATATAAATGTATGCACAAGATTGTTTTGAATAAATTTCTTTCATTTCAGACGTCTCTGGCTTAATGAGCAAGAAGTAATCAGGACATGACATGCTTTTTGCTGCTGGCATGGAGGATTTGAGTCACAGCCAGTAGCAAAGTGTTAACATTTTACTTAAAGAAAGGAATTGAACACGTACGTTTCACTCTAGCACCAACGTAACCTTGCAGAAAGCCAATATCACGGGTTAGGCAAGAATAACAAACCAACTGACAAACTCTACTTTCAACAAGGACGTTTCACCCACGGTTTGAGAATTCTGCAGATTAGCTATAATAGAAGGTGAATTTAATCCTATTTTGAACAAACGGACTCTGAGGGCTGTAATGTTAGATTCAGGCGAAAACATTTTTAAGAATATAGTCTATAGAATATTACTATTATTATTATTACTTTTATTATCATTATTATCATTATTATTCATGCCCGCAGGAAAACTTCTAGCCGCGCACATTGATCAGAAACCCTACTGAACTTAATATGATGCTTTAATGGTTTGTTCACTACCAGTGATGGAGTAAAACTATATGCTGGTCAGTGTACTGTTAAAGTCACTAAAGTACTCTTAAAACTAATATCTGTTATCCATCTGAAAATTCTAATCTAAAGTAATCAGGCATCCTGCATGAAACCTAAAACAAAAGTCGCATTCGGAAGAAACTGGTCTACATTGTCATAAACAATCCCAGTCCCCGTATCATTCAGAGTCTACAAGAATTGCTACTCCCTCTGGAGTAGGTGTTTGTTCGCCATTGCAGGATACCTTTCAAAACGTCTATCCAGCGAGACAATCTGCCTTTGTAAGCTGCATGCATGGATAGAAAATTACATTGGTCTGTGACAAGACAACTCATCGTTGTTTAAGTGAAAAGACTCGAGATCGAAATTGTTGATATTTAATCGTCACTTTAATTCCAACAATCTGACGCTGATGGTCTTCTAATTGTACCTCGCGCAAAATGCCGACCCAACTCATTCTGTGAGTCACAGAAGTTGTCGCATTCTCGAAACATTTTCTGAAATCTGGCTCCCTGACGCGTTTTTGGATCAGCCAAGCTCGATAGAAGAACGCAAGAACCACAAAACACTTGTTTTAACAATGTATGAGCGTGAAATTTTCATATAAATTTTTCCTTTCAAACTAAAAGTTTTCCCACTTTTTAATTTGTTCTCCGTTTCAGCTTAAATGCAAAACTGGGAGGTCTTTTCTTAGCAGTGGGAAGTATTTTTGAACTCGAGTCCCGCAGTATTTGTTGATTGCGAAGTTACTTTGACACAAATTAAACTACATACAATAACTTCATAGAATTCGTAACATACATTAACAATAAGATTTATAAATTGTACTCCCTGGCAAGAACGCAAACATCAGAATGCAAGCAGTGAATATTAATTCATCACCAAATAAAACTTTAAATCTCCGAAGCATGCTCTGAACGTAAAGAAAGTACAATTGACAGCTACAGTTTACCTCAATGAGACATCAACTGAGGAACAAACAGTACCTTACAATCGGCTCCAGGTGAAATTGGCGCACTCAATGGAAGATAAAGCTGGATGACTTAACGCGAACCATGCTTCAGTGTCAGTGTATTTCAAGAAGCGGTGCACAAAGAATTAAACCGATCACGCGTTACACCTTCAGGCAGCACGCATAAAACTTAGACAGGCTCTTAGTGAGACATCGTCTCTAAATTTGTCAACAGGAGAAATTGTGAATATTTTAGCCGACAATTGCACGCATGCAGGCGTAGGGATGCAATGTGTGCGAAACAGTCAGAGGCTTTCCAAGATACAAATTTGTGTTTTTCGCGCTAATAAACGCAAGTTAAATGTCATTGTAAAAGGACGTACTTTTTTAACTCTGTTATGTTAAGAGGTATAACTTCAAAAAAGACGACTTGTCAAAATTTGGCATCTCTGATTCTTTTTTTTTACGATGGAAATCTTGCAAATCTGGTCAGAAGTAAGCCTTAATCCTTACGTGATCTCTTTTGATCACAACCATTCATTTAGTCTTCAGCAGACCTCTTTCATAAAAATCAACAATAGACCAGCCTTTTTTAATAAATAATGACATTCTAAAAAGCTTTACAAATGTCGCTCATCAAATGAAAAATTCGACCATGTTAATTTCTTATCACGAGTTTGATAAACGCTTCGGAATCAAATAAAATTTGGTTTGCTTTTCAAGGCTTTATATCTGCATTAAATTCTCTAAAATAATTAAATAGAAATTGTCTTCTGAGTAGGAACAAACAGTGGGAAGATTTTCATGAACAGGTCTTAAAGCCGGAAAGGCCAACAAAGTAGTTTATGAAAGACTTGGGCATTAAAAATACCGACAACGGCCCCAGTTTACAATTTTTCGCTTCTTTCATAGAATTCTTGACGTCCGCCCACATGGCATATTTAACACTAAGATAAACGTGACTGTTCAAGTACATTTGCATTTGTATCTGTACACCTGGTACCAAGAGCTTGCTTAGGTTAAACACTTCCAAGTAAGGTTTAAATCTTAAAATCACTCTGTTTCCATCGAGAAACTTTGCTCTTGGTAGAACCCAGGTTTGCTCGTCCGCCGGCAAAGCTACGTTATCTTCATGACCCACGTTCAGCTGGTTCACTGTTAAGGCATGATCGGACTGATCTCTAATGGCCAATCCATTGAACCATCCTTCTGGTTTAAGAATCGTTTCCCCATCATCTCAATCATTGTTTAAGACGTATCAATAAACGATTTGTGGTGATAAGTGTCCGTCTGCGGGCTAATCAAAGTGCCGTTCAAACGCACATTGATCTGTTTGAAAATTACATGTGCTATGTTATTGCAGAGGCTGACTTGGGTTGCTGCCAAAATGTCGGTATTGTTGTCCAACTTCAGTCTTAAATCCAGTTCAAAGTAACTGTTACTCAAATCGATAAAAATCTTCTTGAGGATCGATTTGAAAGTCAATGGGGTGAACCCCAGTGGTGAAAGGGTTGATGGGAACGAACCGTAAAGCCGTCAAACTTAAATCAGTAGGCGGCACATCAAACAGATCCAACATTGGATTTTTAACGCCTGCCGAACGAGCATGTGTGATTAATTGAGTCATCGTCTTCGTCGTCTTCTTCTTCTTTTTGCTTTCAAGGCGCCCTTCACCCAACGATAGTCAGGTAATTGTGGTGTGCCCTTTATACACTCTCCGCGTCTTACGGCTGTTGTTGTAGTTAGGTAATCGATGCACGCGTCTTGAGTAAATTGGAATCATTTTAAAATCCAAACAGATCTTTGCGAACTTTTTTTTTCACGGCTTTATTTAGTTCTTCCGCTGCTTTCCTCTTTAAAGTCTTTTTCGCTGCAGTGAGACCTCCTCTCCAATTACCGTTTTTGCCTTTGACGCCCCCTTTTAAACCTTTCATACTCGCTAACGTCACATTTTTTAATATAGTGGGTCCTACATCCTGAATGGTTTTCCATACTGTGCCTACTAATCCGTGACCATCCTGTTTTCTACGAATTTTTGGATGAAATCGTACTAATCCGCTCCCGATCATATTTTCTTGAAATGAAATGTCACTGTAGTCACGCCGTCTCCAAACTCTGTTAAAGCACCACTTGCTTCGGCGACTTGTATCTGAATTATGTCCAATCACTCTTTACGCAGTGGATTGGTTTCACTCGGATCATTCTCATATTGCATATGAGTCGGTTCGAAGTAGTGACTACCTTTCCCTTCACGTTTGTAGTTCACTTCACGTATAAAATCTGTTAATTGATCTCCCAACACGCTACTCCCACCTACATCCGAGTAAACGAACAACGAACGCATAGAAGGACCAAATACATGTTTGAAGGCATAATCGAGATTGACAAATCGCCGGTTAACGTCTAAACGGAGTCGAATGTAGTTACTCAAGGATCCATTTGGATTTCTAGGAATAAGCCAGGAGGCTTTTTTGTATTGTGAGGCCGCAAGATCACCATTTTAAATTTTGTTTTAATATCGCTTGACGGTGGGAGTGTATCACCTCGTAATTCCATGACAAGGTTGGGTCCTAATTTAACGGCAAACTGTGGATTGGTTTCACTCGGATCATTCTCGAACCATCCCATTTCAATGGCTAACTTTTTGTTAAGAAGTATAGCGGGAGACTTCCAACCATCAACGCCATATAGATCTCGTCCAAAGTCGTGAAATTCCACATCACTACAATCGAAAACGATATCGTTGTCCACTGCTTTAAACTTGGGGTAGTAAGTATAATGGGTTGACACACTATTGTTTATCCATTCTCTGCCAAACTCTCTGTTAGGCCTTATATCCTCTTCTACTCGTTTCTTGCTAAACCAATCAAGCACCGCAATCATAAAGTCAAGTCCTGACATCATGTTCATATCAACGTGATCATTTATGTCACTTAAACGAAACGAGGCTAATAATTTCTTCTTTGACAAATGATTACTTGAAGAAGCAGAGAACCATGAAGCATACAGAAGAGGTTCATCGCTGGTTAACCATGTGGGAAACGCAGTTCTGGGGTCTGGAACGGGAATACTGGCCAATGCCACTTTTCAGTCTCCCTCTAACCGTAAAGGTCTTGGCAGTCTCACTTTTAAATTGTTGTTTATATTATTGAGAAACTCTTGCAGACTACTGTGGCTCGAGAGGGTTAGGTAAAAGTCGTCTTTCATTCTTGAAATGATGTGTCACTGTTGTCACACCTTGTCCAAATTGAACCAAGGAACCACTTCCTTCGGCGACTTGTATCTGAATTATGTCGAGTAACGCTTTACGCAGCGGTATATAATGCATATGAGTCGGTTCAAAGTAGTAGCTACCATTTCCCTTTCGTTCGTAATTGACTTCGCGGATAAAATCTGTTACTTCATTTCCTAATACATTACTAGCTCCTACGTCCGAGTAAACAAACAAAGAACGCGTAGAAGGACCAAATACATTGTTAAATGCATAGTCCAAATTAATAAATCGCCAACTCACTGACAAACTCAGGTGAATATAATCCATCAATCTTCTGTCTCCCCATCGTGGAATAATCCAGTACCTATTTGAATGCGTTACGCCTGAGTCTTGACCGTCGGAGGTAAAGTGAGATTTTATGTTAGTGGTTGCAGGGTATTTCGGGGCCGTTTAATTTTATGCCGAGGTAAGGTCCTAACTTGATAGCAAACTGAGGGTCTGATTCGTGAAGGTCATCTTCAAACCAACCCATTTTATACCCTAACGTTTTATGAATCCATATTCCAGGGTTTTTAAAACTGCTCTTCCCAGTTCCAAACTCTGTAAATTGTATCTTGGAGGTATCGAGGGTGATATCATTATCTCCTACGATAAACTCAGGGAGGAAAACTTTAACGCCGGTAGGTGATCCTGTGAGCCAATGTGGATACAATCTGGTTTCAATAATAGTCTTTCGCATATGTTCTACTAAACCTCTGAGAAAGGTGTGTCCTGTCATGACGGATAAGTCAACATGTTGTTTGATATGGGGTAATTTAACATCGGTTTCGAAGCCTATTTTATTCGTCGTGTTGTTTTTTTCAGGATAATAACATGATATAGTGAATAACGCCAAGTCTTCTCTTAACCAAGTAGGTAACACATTTTGGGGGTCTGGGATCGAAATACTCGCCAACTTCCAGTCTCCCTCGTCCAAACGGATCAGATTTGGTAGTCTGATTTTGAAATTGTTGTTGGTATTGTCTGGAAATTCAGCCAAACTACTATGACTTGGTAACGTGAGGTAAAAATCATCTCTCATCTTGACCTTTCTCTCTCCAACTGCCGTCAATCGGTGTTTACACAACTTATAAAGGTTGACTTTTGAATTTTATACAAATTTTTGTAAGTTATTACAACGGATTTTATTAAAAATAAAAACGGATTTTATGTAAGTTATAAAAATAAAAAAGAAATATTTAGTTATGTAATAAACTTAAAAGTTGGATTTTCACAGACACAGAGTTTAGTTTTAACATGATTTATTATTATCCTCCTAAAATTACACGCGGGACATGTTATCTTTCTTACTGAGGATAGCCCTTTTTATTTCACTAGACGTTTCTCTATCCAGCTGTTATATTTGTCTGGCCAACCTTTCCAATTTACCAAGACCTTATTTCCTTTTCGTTTCACTATCTTTTCAATTCTAAAGATATTGTAATCCGTAACGATGACTTTTTGTAAGTCCTGCTCGTAAAACGTACCTTCCAGAGGTGTTCCATCCCATTCTTCTATTTTGTAAGTTGAAATAGTTCCTTTGTTGACTTGTCTCACGACAAATACTTCCTCGGTCCAGCCCGGTAAATAACCTTTCTTAAATGGTCTGAATTTTTTGTTGAGTCTCACACGATCGCCGACTTTCAACGTTCCTACTTTCCGTTTCATTGCTTTACCGTATAAATTCTCCCATACTTGTTCACTATTGGCTAAGGTCACCTGGTCCGGCGCCATTTTAATATTTCGGTGATGGGATCGGTTGTAACTTTTCACCAAAGATGGTAAAACAGGTACAAAGCTTGGTGTGTTTTTGACGGTAAAATAACGGTACAAACGTTGTTTTAACGTGCGGTTAAATCTCTCCACTACGCTGGCTTTGGTATCTCCACTGGTACTAAACTGATGAATGCCTTTACGGGTTAACAAACCCTTGAATGTTTTATTGAAAAACTCTTTTCCATCATCTGTCTGTAAGTTGATGGGGGTTCCGCCTTGCTTTAAAATCTTCTCAAAGGCTGCTGTGACCGCTTGACCCGTCTTGTTTTTAATAGGTTCCACCCACGCGTGTTTTGAAAACACATCTACCACCGTCAGTAAATATTTGTATCCTTTGTTGTATTTAGAAATGTTGACGACTTCAATCAAATCGGCTGTCCGTTGTCCATCAATACCAAACACCACCACAGGGAGTGTAGGAAAGTTGCGTCGACGCGGTTTGTGTAACGTGTAGCCCAAATCTTTTTCTAGGATTTGTTTAGCACGTTTAGCACATTTCAACGAAATACCATTCTCTTTAGCAATCCCCCGTTCAATCCCACCATAACTTCCGGGGCTCTCGGGGTCATGATACTGTTCTAACAAGGCTTTGTCTTTCAAATTTACCATACTTTATAGACACAATCCAACCAGTCGTGAAAACGTTTTTTCTCCAACGGACAAGTATTTTCGAAATGCATCGGGTTGCTTTTGTAACCAACATATATAGATGACAAAACGAAACACATTTTTATCCACCCCTGTTTGATCAAACACGTCGACAGGATCGGGGGCAATCGTGTCAGGGATGCGTATACCTTGTCCTCTTTCCTTGTAAATTTGGTTGCATTTGTCTAGCAAAGTAGACCACATCCACTCATCATCACACATGATTACAGAATGAAAACTTTTATTGGAACCTGACTTTTAGCTTTACAATAGTATTATATGATTGCCTAAAAATAGAAAAAAAGACATGAATAATTCAGACTGTAGTACAAAAAGTACAACCTCGCAGCTCTTCGTCCTCTACCCGACTTTTTATCTCATTCCATTCCTTAATTAAGTGCTCCATTGCTTCTTTTTGTTCTTTCATATCGAGGGTTAAGCGGGCCATCTTCAGACAGAGTCCCTGATAATGTGTTTTCGCCCAGCGGACCTGTTCTCCCACCAGACGAGTAGCTAGCTTATCTCCAAAGATAAACGGTTCCAACAACGTTCTCAAAGCTTCTCTTTCTTCGTAAATTAAAAAGTCATTTACCGTCTGATGGATAAGGCAGGTGTGTCTTGCGTCAAGCACAGGTTTGGAGCAGGGGGTAAATTGAAAGGCATGCTCTGTTTGGTCGTATCGGATCTGATACCAATAACGGTCAAACAGGAAGACTCGATGACTCGTTTTCATTCTTTCTAGAATAAGTCCGCCCCAGTCTGGTCTTCTCACGAACACGTTTAATGCATGCACGATATGTTCGTTGTCTGCATAAACGAAATCGTGGTCTAGCAACACCAAGTCAACCTCTTTACTTTCTGGAATATGTTTGTCAAATGGTGCTACTTCAAGCGACGTCAGACTGTTGATCACCACTTTCACATCTTTGGAGTTGGTGTAGAACGTCATGGTGTTGTTTTTTGACTTGTTTGATTTTCTCCAAAAAGGTCGTTAAGGCGTCTTCAATTTCTAAGAAATAACGATCGATACCGTAAAAATCTAGTTGAGACCTTTCCACAGCACACAAGACAGCTTTCAATTGAGGTACACAAGTGGTTGTCAGCTCCCAATGTTTCATCTTGAAAAATGGTTTGTTGTGTCTGTTAAATACGTTTCATATACCTATTTTCCTAACCAATCAACGTGTAGTTAAAGCGTCAGTGACATCTACTGACCAATGAAAAGTGAGAATAGATGACTTTGCCTAAACTTTTCTAGTTTTGATATCCAATCAGCACTCATTTTGAGCGTGGGTGTCAATTTTTAGCCAATGAGAAGTAAGTTTAGGCGTGTTTGCCTGAACTTGCCTCGTTTCATGACCCAATCAACGCTCAGTTTAGGCGTCTTTACTCGTAACAGCCAATCAGCGTTTAGTTTGAGCGTCTTGGCATAAATTTGGGCATTTTTAACAACCAATGAGATGTGAGATTAAGCGTCCCCGGTTTGTTACTAAAGACCCCACCATTTCACCTTTTTATCAGTTCAGATGTCAAGTCTAGTCAGAGCTTTAGGACTTTTTCAAAGGATGGAAGACGGGCAACCTGTCACGCTCCCAGAGGCAAAACCTGATGCGGACCCTACTGGGGAATTTGGACCAGATAGTTTTGACTCGGACAAGAAAAGAAAACGTAAGGCACCGAAAAAAGTGCCCGAAACATCCATGACGAAAGTGAGAAAAAAACCTAACATTGGAACTGCCTAGGCCTGAAGGTACGGTTCGTTTTGACACGATTGTTTTGGTCAAATGTGGAAAACAACAAACCATGAGGCTTCTCAAGGGTTATTCGTGCAGTGACAGTTTGTTTGCTAGAAAAAGAACCTATCAAAAATTGCGTCTGCATCAAAACCATCAGCAACGGGAACTAACGCCGAGACGTCTAAAAATTCAGCGACATGTGCATGACACATTAGCTAAAGTCAACTCATAATGTATTCTATTTTTCGATAGTCTTGCCCACGATTCACCACATGACACGTGTGAAAGAGGTGCCTCCAGAGCTGGAAGACCAGGGAGTGTCCGAATTTGATATGGAGGCATTTTTGGCTACTATCCCCAGACCACCAGTCAAACAAGAGCCCCAGTGCGCGCGCTGTTTCACAGATATGACGTTTTGTTCTATCCGACATGAAGATGGTAGTCAATGGGACTATTACCGCTGCCCTATGACCTGTTTTGGAACAAAGTGCTACGTCACGTGCGGCAAGGAGGACTTGGCCAATTATTTGAAAGCCGTGGAGGAACAGACCCACCCGTGTTATGTCAAGGTTCCCCCACAAAAATTTAAATGTTCTTGTGATATGAGCATGATATTGTCCATTTCCAAGTCGGAGAAAAATCCTGGACGGTTGTATTTAAAGTGTCCTCGAAACTCATGTAGACTATTTCAATGGATAAATGAACCCCCCAAAGAACTTGCTCTGAAAATATTATCGCCATAATTTGATTAATGTATTGAAGACTCAATAAACAAAGAGATTTCTAATGACTGTTGTATTATTTACTTATAAAACGTATGATAAAATTACAATATTACGAGAAAAAACCTAAGAAAACCTATAAAATTACAATGTTACAAGAAAAAACTATTTACAAACATTCACTGCTCCAACTCTAAATCAAAATAATGTGGTGCTGAATACTCGGAACTATAACTTAAATTTTCAATAAATATTTCTTCGCGCGGAATGGCGGTGGTCGACACAAAAAAGAAACGAAATTTGATAGGGGTGTGTAGTACTGTATTGAGGTGTGTAGTACTCTATAGGGGTGTGTAGTATGGATAGGGGTGTGTAGTACTGTATAGGGATGTATAGTACTGTATAGTGGTGTATAGTACTGTATAGGGGTGTGTAGTACTGTATAGGGGTGTGTAGTATTGTATAGGGGTGTGTAGTACTGCACAGGGGTATATAGTACTGTATAAGTGTCTAGTGCTCTATAGGGGTGTGTATTACTGTATAGAGGTGTGTAGTAATGTATAGGGGTGTGTAGTACTGTAGAGAGGCGTGTAGTACTGTATAGGGGGTGTGTCGTACTTTATAGCGGTGTGTAGTACTGTACAAGGGTATATAGTACTGTATACTGGTGTGTAATACTGTATAAGGGTGTGTAATACTGTATAGTGGTGTGCAGTACTGTATAGGGGTGTGTAGTACGGTATAGGGGTGTGTAGTATTGTATAGAGGTGTGTAGTACTGTATAGGGGTGTGTAGTACTGTATAGTGGTGTGCAGTACTGTTTAGGGATGTGTAGTACTCTACTGGGGTGTGTAGTAGTGTATAGGGGTCTGTAGTACTGTAAAGGGGTGTGTTGTACTGTATAGGGGTGTGTAGTACTGTATAGGGGTGTATAGTATTGTATAGGGGTGTGTAGTACTGTACAAGGGTATATACTACTGTATAAAGGTGTGTAGTCCTGTATAGGGGTGTGTAGTACTACCTCGTGCTGTGCAGTACTGCTTACTGGTGTG
>JAEMPF020023081.1:2500-13637 GCA_022496165.2 Catalaphyllia jardinei | reverse complement strand
CAATTAGCACTAAAATTTACACTTCAGAGTTAATTCTCTGTTACATCATTTATTTTTTTTGTGTTTCGATCCATACAATTTAAATTTAAGAAATAAAGGAATATCACACCTGAATTAAATAAGACGTTCTGCATTCTGTATGACACAATAGTTACTCCAGTGTAATTTGCATAGCAAAACCAGTTCAAAATTTGCAGTCTTGAATTTTGAATTTGGAAATTTTTTCCTTGATCCGATCCGTGATCCGATCCGTGGTCCGCTCCGTTGTCCGGTCCCTGGTCCGGTCCGTGGTCCGGTCCGTGATCCGGTCCGTGGTCCGGTCTGTGATCCGGTCCGTGGTCCGGTCCGTGATCCGGTCCGTGGTCCGGTCCGTGGTCCGGTCCGTGATCCGATCCTGGTTTTGTCGACGCCGCGACTGGTTTCTCTAACGTAGTTACTCCACTTTCTTTTTACTTTTCACGCTACTGGTGCATTCGTCAACCGAAGAAATTGTTGATTCGATTACCTTCACCCGTTTCACGGAACTAATGAGAAACATAGAATATTTTGAGATGACAATCACACAAGATTGAGGAATCGAACCGGGCTGCCTGTGCTGGTCGTAACAATGGACTGGTAGCCGAAAAAGTCGAAATCACATGTCATGAAAATGATGCCATGAACGTAAAGCGGTGGAAATTAAAAGGTGACGTTTTGAATTTTCTTCCTTAGTTGTGACAGCAGGTCATCTTCGCTTCTGCATAAGACAACAAAATTTGAAATTTGTGTATTTAGCATAGTGGTCGTGAAATTTGCGTAGATGACTAGTTGCGGAATTTTAGACAATTTACTCCGTAGCTATCCTTTCATTTTACTCGAGTGCTAATAAATTTTATTCCATGGTTTTAAGGGTCTATCTTAAAACTTTTCAGAAACGCTGCGTCTAAATGCCCGGCAGCCGGGCAAGGTCTTAAATGGACTAAATGCCCGGCAGTCAGAAATTTTCCTAGAATTTCTACTGAAAGATTCTTTCAAACTTCCTGATGGTATTTGATGTTTCTTTAGAAATGCAGAGCGATTCCAAAAATTGTTAGTGTGCAAGATGACGAAATAACCGAGCTTGTGCATACTATAAAATCGCCATGTGTTCGACTCTTAAAACATTTACCCTTACATCGGCAGTTAGAGATATTTAACGAATTGCTCCAGAAAGCTTCTTTAATGAGAAAGCTTCTCTAATGAGAAGATGCTATGTTTGTTTGGAATAGCCAAACGATTCTAAAAACTCTTATGGTTTTTTAACCGCCGCCTGGTTAGCTCAGTTGGTAGAGCGCCAGTCTGCTGTGCGGGAGGTCGAGGGTTCGAGCCCCAGACCGGACCAACACTCAGGGTCTTAAAATAACTGAGGAGAATGTGCTGCCTTTGTAATTATATCTGCAAATGGTTAGACATTCAAGTCTTCTCGGATAAGGACTATAAACCGTAGGCCCCGTCTCCTGCATCTTCAGCGTTACATGGTTAGCAGGGGACGTTAAAGAACCCACACACTCATCGAAAAGAGTAGGGCACGTAGTTCCCGGTGTTGTGGTCTATCTCTCTGGTATTTCTGGATAGGGTAGGGTGGAGCACCTCGCATAGGACCTGAGTCCTGTTCGTGCTCCTTCCCTCTGGGCAGGTTTGCCCAGTAGAAGAGACAAACCAGATGTCTCGTAAAACAGTAGTGGACAAATTCTGCGGGCTTGTGCATACCATAAAAGCTCGTACAATCACGATGGTCTTTTAACATCCGACTGTCGGTCACAGTCTCAAATAGACTAAATGCCCGACAGTCAGAAAGTATGCGTTTCTTTACAAATGTCAAGCAATCCTAAAAAATTTTGGTTTTACATTCGATGAATTTATCGAGCTTATTGTGTATACCATAAAATCGGTCTCGGTCACGGTCTCAAATAAACAGTCAGAAATTTTTCACAGAATTTCCACTGAAAGGTTCTTTCAAACTTCTTGATGGCATTAGAAATGTCAGGCGATTCTAAAAAGTATTCTGGTTTTACATTCGACGAATTTACCGAGGTTGTTTAGTTTTTGACTGCCGGGCGTTAGTCTATTTGAGACCGTGACCGGCAGTCTCACAAATGGTTGTGTCGATAACTGAGCGATTTTTAGGGTATACATAAGCTCGATACATTCATCGAATGTAGAACCAAAATTTTAGGATCACTTAGCATTCCTAAAGAAACGCCAAATACTTTCAATAGGTTCGATTGACAATTTCAGTTGGAATTCGGTGAATATTTCTGACTGCCGGGCATTTAGTCTATTTGACTGTGACTGGCAGTCGGATAAAGACCATGGTGATTCTATGAGCTTTTATGGTGTGCACAAGCTGGCAGAATTTGTCCACTACAAATCCATAATAAGTTTTAGAATCGCTTGGCTATTCCAAACAAACATCTTCTCATTAGGTTCAAAAGAAGCTTTCTGGAGCAATTCGTTAAATATCTCTAACTGCCGATAAAAAGTAAATTTGTGTCAAGCACATGCCTATTTTGTAGTATGCACAAGCTCGCTTATTTCGTCATCTTGCACACTAACATAATTTTTAATCGCTCTGTATTTCTAACGAAACATTAAATACCATCAAGAAGTTTAAAAGAATCTTTCAGTGGAAATCTACGAAAATTTCTGACTGCCGGGCATTTAGTCCATTTAAGACCTTGCCCGGCTGCCGGGCATTTAGACACAGCGTTCGGAATATTTTCGCCGCTTTCTTGCATTTGGACGAAATATATTTTCCCCAATATTTCTTACATCACTTGCTGTGACTGAAACGTTTCCAGTCCTGAGTAACCTTTCATCGTAAGGGCCAGGCAGGTATGTTAGGTATTACTTACTAGTAAATTAAGTCACAAGTAAAAACCAAAAAAAGGAAAAACTACAGTAGGTAAACAACCTCCGGACTCAGCCTTTGATTGTCAGGTTTATTACTCATGCGCAGTGAGGCGCATGAGTTATAAAATGGGCTCCGTTTCTTCGTTTTAGTGTCACATTTGTGCATGCAAATTTATGCATGCATATATTTACCACGTGCTCTTTAGGGTGGGGGGGGAGGGGATTATTTGAAATATTTTTCATTAGCTGGAAAAATTGCTGGGAAAATGTGTGGAAAGATTTTAAAAAAGCAATATCGTCTTTAAATGTATATAACCATGAAGTATCAATTTGTTTTCCATGACAAAAATATCGTGCATGTTACCAGCAATCAACCATTCGTCCCATGTTTCAAGCCTTATAAGACGCAAGGGTTACCTCTGAACCATCGCTTGTTGTCACATGTCGCGCTGGTTTTTTCAGCCTTGACGTGGTTGTGAATTTTTCTCGCAGAAATTGTACTAATTTGACAGACAGACATATTTTTATTAAGTTGTTTTACACACAAATAGACAGTATACGCGAGCGGGGATCCACACAAGCCCGTCATCTCCTAGTGATCTTTAAGAACTTTGAGAATTACCTTGAGCAAAACTGAATCTTCTTTGAGCAAATGGGACGTTTTCGTAGAGCTACCGTCAATACGCGTGTAACAAAGTGAAGATGGGGAATACTTTACAACAATACAGGCAAGTCGTTGGCATGCATTCTATTTATTTAGTGGTCAAGGAATTCCGAGGATGCTTCAAGGAGAAATTCTGGTGTTCTATTGATGTACGTTTGTTTCACTTAGAGGCCATATATTTGCCAGTATTGAAAAGTTTGGTTTACATGTCTGAACTATGAAATGTGGCAAATGAATAATCACTTGTGGCTTACACAGATTTATTTGTATCGCAGGTACATTCCTGATTTAATTCGAGATATATCATATAATATTGATAGCAGTAAAGCTATTTGCGATCCTTATTTCAACTTCAAATATACTTAGCAGTCTTAGCAACCGCTAGTTCTTTTAGTAAACTTTGTCTGACTGATAAGGAAAATCAAGTTGCGTGACACAAACTAGACGAGTATGGAACCACGAAATAAACAACAAAACAGAATGCCGCACCTTCCCTTATAAACGAGTAGAAAATACTCCTACCTTGATTCAATAAAAATATGAAGCTCGAATATTTCCTCATAAACAGCGTTAAGGGTCGCATATTATCGGAAGTTATCCGCAAAAAACACAACTTGAACGTTTATGCAAATTATGTGCAATGTAAATTGACGCCTCATTGGACTGTTGTTTTGCTGAAGCCACTTTATCATGATTCGTTTCGGCTCTCTCGGAAGAGATTATTCGCCCTCCAATTTCAATCTCACCGGTCTTGTTTGTGACTCACTATATTTTTAGTTCTTACTGTCGATGTATCTTAGTTCTATGATACACTTTTTCGATTCACCTTTTCTCCTGTGCCATTCCAAGTTGTCACATAACGACTTTCGATTTCATCTCCCACTACTATGTACGTTTTTCCTACCTATTTTCTGCAAGTCTAACTTGTGCATAAGTATAGGCTACCTGCAGCCTCTTGTTTATTTATTAAAAACCACTCGGTATTTTTTGCACCTAAGCAGTTACTGTGATCACAACATTGTTACCATGGATTAGGACTTCAAATAAACATCTATTTTATGGTCAGGAGATTGATCCTGAACAGTGGGTGCATCTGAAAATAAAGAAACATGTAAACCATTAATGAAGTTTTCTATAGTTCCAGTTAAGGATTAAAGTACATTGTTATCAAACAAGTCTCTTATCTGGTATACTGAACTTCTTTTTGTTCAAATTTAACACATTTCTGCTCATGAATTCGAATATGCCTTTTGCAAGTCTCACCTTGCATGTTACTTAGTTACTTTGATATTTAGTTCTGGTACCTTTGCTGTACCTTTTGACATAACACACGCAATCTTGATGTAATTTATTGTTTTGCAATCAGTTTCATAGCTCAGCAAATGCAGAGTGATTTAAAAAAAGAAATTCAACAGAAATATTTATCAACAACTTAACTATTCTAAATTATCTTTCATAATTCTAAACCAGACGTCTACATAATAGTAGGAGCAGTATCAGCCTGCATCGCAGGCGTTAACAACATCCTAGCAGTTTTTATGGGAAGTATGATTTTGGCTAAGTTTCTGCAAGATACTGACACTTTTCTTCTGCATCATAGCCAACCCACCCAGCCTCCCAACAAAGAAATGTTCCAAACAGTCTTCAAAGGTTCCTTTAGTTGGTGTCAGTTACTTTTATCCTAAGCAGGCAAAGGAGGAGGGTCAATATTATGTAATCCCCAGAAGAGTAAGTCATAAATTGGGGACGTGCTTAAAACCAAAACATGATAATAAGTTATAAAAGTAACTTCTCCTTTGTCAAGATAAAATTCAGGATGCTGCAAATCCTGTATTAAGCTACCCCTTCGTCCCCCCCCCCCCACCTTTAATGATCCCCTTTCCTTCACCTGTTTTATGTCAAAACAAAAATCAAACAACAGTATTACCAGTGAAAATCTTCACCCATTAATCATAACATTGGTGGAACATGAAAGTTATGGTGTGCAGAAAGAATTGAAGTTTAATCTTCAACATAACACTAGCCTGTTGAAGACCTGCAAATTATTGAGTGGTAAACTGACCACCTGCTTTTTTTTGCTAATTAAAGTCTTCCCATCCCCTCCACAACTGACACTGCTGGCAGAAGTGAGGAGGATCTACAATATTAACATTGCAGTGTCAACATATTAAGTTCATGTCACTAATCTTAATAATTGTAGGGGAAGAAGATTGATGTATGATAATGTGCTGTCTGGGCTAAACAATTTTAAACTTCTTGATTCTGCTTCATACTCACCACCCACAGTCTCAGATGTGAATCATGTTGGCTGTAACTTCCTAATACTTTTCCATGGAGTGAATTTTCTTCCATTGTAGGTATGATATTCAGATTTTTTGTTATCCAGATGTTTCATAAACCAATAAGTGGAAAAAATTAAAATACTATTTAATGTAATCAAGTTGCACTGAGTGTGATATGACAATGTTCTATTATTATAAACAACACCTGATCTATGAGAACTCAACATCATTTCTTTTTCAAGATATGAGTTTATAGTCTATTATTAGGTTCAGCCATCACCACATTGTTTTCTCATGTCCAGCAGAAACTAAGACTTTACTTCTGCCTTAAATAGGCAAAAGGGGACCCCAAAAAAACATTCCCAGAGAAATAAGCTCATTCACTCAGTCAGTGAGAATACCCTGCAAGTTAAGTTGTTACACCCACAAAACATACCTGACAAAACACTAAATTAATCTTCTTAAGCCATGATTTTGACCATGCACACCATCCGCAAATTAAATATGTTTTGTCCTGAAGGTTGCATACTGAGAAACAGTCTCTTATGAGCCTGCCTCCTCTTTCTCCACACATTTTTATAATTACTGCCTCACTAACAGCTGGAATCAATTTGGCAGCTGGTAACTGGATGTTTTCCACTAGCACACATCCTTGTGGTCCCAGAATCCTGTGATGATTCCATGAACAGATCACATTTGCAGCATATGTTGTCACCCAAGGAATGCAAAACATTGTAACTGGGCAAACAACAATAACTAAAGGTGATACTGAAATTCTATCCAAAGACTTTTTCGAGAAGGCAAAATTTGAAAATGTCAGTTATACGTTTTCTGAATCCAGTTGGCAGCCCAGGGAAGACATCTTTTCCACAAAAGATGTTTTCAAATACATGTATTTACTTATTTGCTATTTTAAGAAAGCGATAAGGTTAATCTGTAACAATACATGACAGATCACCTAAAGCAGCACTGACAATTATATATCTTCCTCGGGTTTCAATCATTTATGCTGAGGAAAATGTGTACATTTTGAAACAAATTGCATCAGGAATTTTAATTTTTAGAAACCAATTTCTAGGACTTTTCACATTGAATTTTCCAGGACTCTCAAATTCATGAATAACCCTTTTACTTCCTAGATCTCGATGTTTATTCTCCTTACCGTCTGCCATACATTTCATATTTTTGCCTTGAGTTTAATATATTTCAAGAACTTTCCAGGACCAGTAGCCTTGTTCCAGGACTTTCCAGTCCAGGAAAATGCAATTCTAAGCCATGTCGCATAACCGATTATAAATCTTCCCGCTCAAAAAAGCTTTGCCAGAGTTTCACATACCTGGCTAGCCATTGCGATGAAAGGTTACTCAGGACTGGAAAAGTTTCAGTCACAGCAAATGATGTAAGAAATATTGAGAAAAAATCTATTTCGTCCAAATCCATGAAAGCAGCGAAAGTATTCTGAAACGCCGAAACGTTTATCGACATCGGGGGATGTACAAAAACTCTCAGTCTAATGTTAGAATACCTGCGAAAGGTCCAGCGTATTTGTGGTATGGAGGGGGAATTGGGACAAAAATGCAATTGAATCGAGTTTCATGCCATTGGACCATTAACGACATGCCATTAAATCATACGTCATTCTATCGGACAATATTCCTCATGTCATTAGATTGGACTTCGTTTTATTGGATCATACGTCATTCTATCGGATCATATACTTCATGTCATTGGATCGGACTTCCTTTCATTGGATCATACGTTTATCTATTGGATCGTATATTTTATGTCATTGGATCGGGCTTCATGTCATTGCAACACATCATTCTGTCAGGGAACCACATTCGTGTTATTGAATCTATATTCATGTCATTGGATCGTAGACCATTCGATCGGACCATACACGTCATGCCACTGGATCGAACTTTATGTCATTGGATCGGAAACGTCATTCCATCGGGACAGCAGCTTATTGAAAAAGGTTTGTTTCCCAGGGCTGGAAAGTAAAAGTAGGGAGTGGAATTTGTAAAACTCCAGTGGTGAATGGGCAAAACTCACAGCGAAGACATTCTCACATCCGATATTAGAATTCAATGCGTTTATTGCCACATTTGCTGAATTTTTCCCATCGACAGTTGGACGGTCTTTGGAATTTGTGTCTTTGGAATTTGTGACCCGCGCTGGCATCGACGAATCAAGAAAGAGGATGTTTCATCACTGAGCAAAAACGATATATTTAATAACACTTCAATCGTTTCGGCTTATTTGAAGCACGTTGTCTTGGGTGAGGGACAACGAGAATCATGCGTACTCCTTCAACAGATATTTTTGGTCCCGTGGAAGAAAATAATGATGAAAACATAGAAGAAGAAGAAGAAGAAGAAGAAGAAGAAGAAGAAGAAGAGGTAGAAAAGGAACAGGAAGAAGAGGAGCCTGAAGAGGAAGAGACTAGCAGCTCCGAAGAGGAAGAAGAAGTGGAGGACGATGATGAACCAGATCCATGGCGCCCGTTACTTCACAAAGTCCAACAGCTCCTGGATAGGGGAAAATCCCAAGAGTATGCTGAAAATGCCGCTTTTAATATTCTATTACCTGTAAGTAGAAGAAGGCTACGAAGGACTTATTTAGAGCGTCTAAACTGGACTCACCATATCAAACACAATGCAATACACCGTAAAGTCATGAAGACTCTTCGACGTTTTATCGAGGAAGATGACATGGATTTTGACGAAGCGGCCGAGTCGGCAGTGGCAAAGCGAAAATTCCTGTTAAACAGACTAATGCAAAAGAAGTTACTCCCTGAGGATAATGACGAAGAGGAAGTAGAAGAGGTGGAAACCTGAGTTAGCCATGTGATTCTTATAAGAGTGTGTGATTCTAGAGTTTAATCATTATTCGTATGACACCACTAAAGATGAGTTGCTACAATCAACTGCCGGAAAATGACCAGAAGGTTGTATGTAAAAAGGCCTACCACAAAAAATATTATGCAAAGAACAGAGAGCGAATCCTGGCCCGACAAAAAAGATATCGTGCAGAGAACGTCGAGATTCTCAAGACCCGTCGAAAAAAAGGGTATGAAAACAACAGGGAAAGGCTCGCCAGCAGCCAGAGAGCCCATTGTCAACAAAACAAGGAACACATCACAAATTACCGCAGACAATACTGTAAAAACAACAGGGAACGGCTCAACGAATATTGGAGAAGTTATTATGTCAAGAATAAGGAACGGATCAGGCAAAGACTTCGTGACCAAAAGCAAAGAAAAATAGGCCAGAATATCGTGCGTTTTCGGGCCTGGGACAAAGATTCTGAGAAACTGGAAACGAGTCTAGTTCTCAGCGATACACTCTGTGGAGTACCGACAGTCAAGACTTAAAGTTGTAATCAATTCTCTCTTTGGTTTTCATGCTGTTATTATTCAATAAACGTCATAAATTATGCATCAGACTCTTTGTTTTGTTTATAACAATTTCATGACATAGGTATACCCCCTATCCCCCGTCTTCACAATAGTTCTTAACCATGTGATATTGCATACCCCCTATCCCCCATCTTCTCATTGGATACACGTTTTTATATACAAGTCTTTCAGACTTGAGCAAAATCATTTTACTTGTGACGAAGTTGGACACACTTTTTCGCATTCGTGTCTTGGCGATTATGGAACTAAGTGATCAAGAGCTGAGCATCGCTTTGGAGGAATTTGAAAGGACTATGGTTGACGTAAGTGAATTATTCTTGCCACTATTAGAGAACCGCTTAGACCGAACTATAATTTGTGCGGCTGCTGAATCAGGAGCGATGCGATTAGCAATGTTTGTTTGATCTTTACTTCAAGTGCGAACGTTTGTTTGAAATACCTTTGATGATATGTTTAGCTTCTAAGCGTGCCCTCATTTTTAATTCATTTCACGTTTCATCTCTGACTTAATATGTTAATTCTTCAACGGTGGCTTAAAATGTCTTTTGTTTGTTTAAGATTCTTTTGAATGATGCTTTTCTCAAGGGAACAGTTGAGATCAGTGAGTTTAGATTTGCATTTCCACTTGATGTATTTCAATTAGAAGTGCACACACCTTGATTGAAAATGGACACAGGTCCCGTCTGTAAAGAATTAGGACTTTTTAATAAATACAATTGTTTCTCATTTGATTTACATGTGTGTAGATTGATTCTCGAGTCCGAGGGGGCTGATCCCAGGCCTTCGCGTCCGGTTTGCAATTTTCTCGCCCAAAACAAACTCCTATTTATCAAAGTTAGTCACGTGGATTTTAAAGTTGCGTGACATTTTTGCGAAAACCCTGGTGTGATTTGTGTCGCCATGGAAATCTGTGAGACCGATTCCAGTCCTCCGTTGAGGCTGGTAGGTTGTTTTCCAACATGGGTGACTTTCATGGCGCCGCCATCTTGAATTGTTAATTCACCTCCTGATTGGCTGAAATTTGTGGCGGCCATCTTGGATTTGGAAAACAATCATCCGGCCACCAAACAGCTCAAAGTGGGTCCACGCACCAAACGATATGGATTGGTGTTTGACAAACGTGTGGTCGATCCGGACACCTTCAAGTCCTATCCATACGGATACACACCATCTAGTTTCAATGATGTGGACATGGAAAATGCTGAAACCTTGATGAAATTGTAAAATGTTTTCCCACACCTTTCATGTCAGCGCACACACCACGTTGCCCTCTTTTTTTTTCTC
Organism: Catalaphyllia jardinei; assembly: GCA_022496165.2. Classification (NCBI taxonomy): domain Eukaryota; kingdom Metazoa; phylum Cnidaria; class Anthozoa; order Scleractinia; family Caryophylliidae; genus Catalaphyllia; species Catalaphyllia jardinei. Next base: position 3,115 of record JAEMPF020023081.1, on the reverse strand, counting down.
CCTCGACACACTCAGTAATGATTCATGTTAATTGTGAAAAATGACTATGGGCGTCCCCCCACTAAGGGAGTGGACACAGGTCCCTCTTGGAAAGAATTAGGATTTTGAAAATACAATTGTTTCTCATTTGATGTACATGTGTATAGATTGATTCTCGAGTCCGAGGGGAAAAAAATATGAAAAGACTGATCCCAGGACTTCGCGTCCAGGGGGCAATTTTCTCGCCCCAAACAAACTCCTATGGAAACCTAGTCTCCAGGTTTCACTGTTGCTCACGGAACCCCTACCGCCATCTTGAATTCTTAATTCATCTCCTGATTGGTTGAAATTTGTGGCGGCCATCTTGGATTTGGACTTGGATTTCTCGAAACAATAGCCCATTGTCTTTCTCGGCTCCTGATTGGTTACCGGTCATATAAGCCATGTATAGTACTCGCCACTGATCGTTTCTTTCGCTCGCTGTCGCTCAACAAACCATTCTCCACTATCTCTGAACCCCCTTTTACTGAGACAAATAAAGCATTATAGCATTTGCAAAAGACCTCAGAAAAACAGGCAACATTTCCGGCCTATTAGAGCTGATAAGAAACGGTCGACACCAATTTCCAATGAACA
>JAEMPF020023080.1:27500-31238 GCA_022496165.2 Catalaphyllia jardinei | reverse complement strand
GTTAGAAGTGGGAGTTAAATGTCACCGCAGTGTACTTGTATGATTTACTTCATATATTCATCATCTCAGTTTTATCCTTTCTTTTGTAACTCTGATAAACTCTGGGGAACAGGATAGCGCAGTAATGAGCAGCGTTCGCCTCCCGCCAATGTGGCCTGGGTTTCGAATCCCGAGGACGGCGAATGTCATAAGTGTGGGTTGAGTTTATTGTTGATTCTTGCCTTGTTCCGAGGGCTTTTCACCGGGTTCTATGGTTTTCCTCTCTCCTCAAAACCCAACAAATTCGAATTTGATCTGAAAACAGTAGACGAAGAGCCTCTACCTGGGATGCGCCACTGCAAATTGCTATTAATTAATTTGGTGGTTTCATAGTTCATGTGCGTTGTCTGCACCAGAATCACAGAGGGCATATGCTCGAATCTCTGAATTGTTTCCGTTCCTGGCTCTCTTTTTCAATGTTTTGTTCATATTGTACTGTTTTTGTAATTTTTTCTTATGTTTTTAACAGCGGAGCTGGTTCTGGTTCAGCCGCACATTATGCATATCATCACCTTCATAGAGGTCATTGCTACAGACCGTGACCATTCAGAGAGCAACGTCTCTAGTGCTTGTGGTCTTGTAGGGTAAGCCACTGTCTTAATTATTTATTGTTTACTGCATCATTACCTAGCGCCCACATTTCAACGACTGGTCAGTTAAATGCTTGGGTGACTTTGGGTTTCACAAGTATCATCCAGGAGAGTGGAAATGTTGATTGTCGCTTTATAGCAGTGAAAGTTGGGATAAGCGCGGCCCTGTCTTCACTCTCGGTCAGTTCCTTCTCGGCCCAGCCAGCCGCGGTCAGACCCAGGAGCCGTTCACAGGCTTCTCGAATGCAGGCCAAGATGGCACTCGACTACAACGTTAAGCTGCCAGGCAATCTGAAAGGGCATAGGTTTTTGTCATCTTTAAGCTGGTTGTCTAATTGTTTTAAAAAAAGGAGTAAGATAGCCTGAAAACGTACAAGTCAACGAGGTGTTTAAATTGAACACGTATAAATTGTGAGCCCTTGGAAGGTATAGGTATGTTGCAATGGGAGGATCGAAAAGTACCGTTACTTACATTGTCTTGTTAAATCGCAGTGATATTTGTTCAGCATTTGGTGCTCAGGTTCATCCACTGCTAGAGAAACCGGCCATCAACGAACTGCTTCAAGAAGGAAGGCGATCCAAGACACACAAAACCAAACAAGTCGCCACCTGGGCAACCAAGGAAATGCGTAAGCTCAAACAACAACAGGTATGATTGTAAGAAGCGGCGGCCAATTGGTTCACTGTTAGAACAGGGTTCTAAAACAGGACCTGAAAGAACATACAGATAGAATACGATACACTATGTGTTGTGCTTTTCCATAAAACAAATGGACCTTTTAACGGATGTCACGCAATATCAACATTTTTTTGTATTGCACATTGTAATTAAAAACCACCTCTATAGATTAATGGGTCCTGCCATATTTAGTAAATAAGTGAAGTTCTATAAGAATCCGCTGCAAAGTCCTGAAAAGAAGGGACTCCAACCTTCCTAATGCCAGGAAGCAAGCAGTACCCCTGACATACATTCTCCTGACTTGGCAAAGGATTCATATAAAACTTTGCTCATGTACTGAATTTGTTATGATAAATTAAACAATGACACTATTTTTTTTGTTTCAATGAAAAAACGTAAATGCTTGACATCGGTAAAAAGATCCATTGCCAGTAGACTAAACGCATTGCAGACCTATGTATGTTAAGTGTTTGTGACCAATTAGTTCTCCCCTTTTCTTGCAGAATTAGTCACGTGATGGCGACCACAGAGAGAGCGTGCGAGAGTGCGTGAGAATCGAGCGCCCATGATGTCGAGAGCGTGCGTACCTGACATGCGTGGACAGCGAGTGCGTTTCCCCTCCCCAAAACAGAGAAAGCACCCAGACAATCACCAATGACAACCAACTTCCAAATCACTTGACTGCAGTTGACGAGTGAAAAGCATTACGGATATGGTTGTAAAGGTAATACAATTTGATGCCAGCATGGATCCCGTCCTTGCCCACATGGATCAAGTCTTCGCCCACGTGAATCCCGTTTTCTCCTTTCCATGGAAGTGTAAAGGAAACCAAAGACACTTGGTTCCGTGAAAGGAAAGCTTCCAGCCATAACTAGAATAAATGTGCTGCAACTTGACTGAAATGACTTTACCTTTTCACGAAGCCAGGCTATTTTGATGCGGCGTGGACAAATTCCGCCTTGTGGTTAAAAAAATATGGATGCCCTCTTCTTCCCTCAGGAAAAGACTATATTCCCGCCCCCAACCATTAGTATTGAAGTTCCAGATTACGCCGGGTGGAATTAATTTTTTGCGCGGCAATAAGTGTTCTGCAGGATGTTAGATTTAAAGAAAGGTATTTTTGTGAAGAACTGGGAAAATTCACGGTTTAAGGGACAAAATTATTGTACAGTGAATATTGTGTAAGATTGTAGAGACTTCATGCAACGAAATTGACTTAAAATGAATCCTACAAAGAGGAAAGGTCTAAAAAAAAAGTTAGTATAGTCCTCACAGCTATAATTAAAAGCAGTTTTCGATACCTATGCTTTGAATTTTTGTGGTTGCTCCTGGTTAAGCTTCGCCTCATAGAAACCTTTGAATGGATCTAACCTATATTGAACTACCTTGCTGACAAGCCATCAAATTAAAATGATGAGGATCCCCAGAAATACTACTTGAAAGAAAGATGAGGGTTCTAATGGCGACATGTCAGCGCCATCCACACTTTGCCAGAGACGTTTAAATCTTGTGCCCGTGACCAGTGGCAGATCCAGACCTTGAGCGAAGGGGAAGGGGCTGCCTTCCCTTTTGGCTTTTTCTTCCTCCAATGTTTTCTTTACCCAAATTAAGAGGGGGGAGCTCCCTAGGTGTGCCACTGGTGACATCATCATTTTTGGTAAAGCTCTGTCAACATGGCCATCTGCAAAGCTGGCGTTTCCAAATTCCTCTGGTTTGTAATGCATTTTTTCGGAAAGCTCCGTTTTTGTAACAGACTGGTGTGGACACTAGGCCTGACCGTGGAAATTAAGTGTTATAGTATGGGAGGGGCCTCAATTCAAAATCAGTGACATTGTGTAAATGCACACACCACCTACGAAACTGGTCTTCAAATTTACTTGTACCAACTATTCAAACTTGAGGCACAGTAGGTGTACAGGTTACTGACCCAAATTTATTGTTAACCCCCTTATTCACAATAATTTACATCAAAATAAAGAATGTCAGCAAATGTACTATTTCCCTCTTGATTGTTGATTTCTGACTAGGATGTTACAGGAGAATATACAACGATTTTGCTGGATAAAAACACGATTGAAATGACCATTATTTATTAATAATGGTAACAGGACTGAGAAGAGTCCAATTCAGTCTGTAATCATACGAGTGACATGATGTCCTGTTACTAATGTTACTAGTGACTGTCTTAAGTTTTTAGTTATATTTAAATGACTATTACATGCAAAAGCTCTTCAAATAAACTTTACTTTGTGGGAAATTGTTATTAGTTGGTAACTGGACATCGTGTCGTCCAATTCAGTCTAATCAGACGACGTCTGGTCTGTAATCATACTCGCGAATAACAAATTTGACTCCCGCTTCACGGTCGTCCAATTTTGTTAATAGGGAGCTTAAGCAAACGACGACGACGGCAACGAAAACGTCACTAAA
>JAEMPF020023080.1:0-25000 GCA_022496165.2 Catalaphyllia jardinei | reverse complement strand
CGCCCATTAGGCTATACTGTTTGATTTCTTTTTGGGCGGCAAATGAGATTATTATTTTTAAGAAGACAACAATGCTGTTGTATTTTTGTATGATAAAAGCCTGTAAAGCCCTCGTTTTGAGGGGGGTGGAGGATTTTCGGCTAAAGACAGTCAATTTAGGTGATCCTCCCTTTAAATGTTAATTTATTGAAGTATCCACCTCATAGCTATTGATAAATTCGTGATCCCCCCTCAATATCTTCGCACACATGTTCACATATTCATATTCACCTTTCGAAGTGAATGTTTGGTGCTTTTAGAGGTCATGTGAAAGAATATATCTTACTATACAGGTTACAGATTAATGAAGCCGCCATGGTCAAGCCTCTTGATCCGTGTCTTCCCAATACGTGATCCGATTCACCCGAAGGGACAAGCCAACCTATGGGGGCCCGGAGGTATACTTCCCCCGGAAAATGTTTAAAATTGTAGGTTGCCAAAGATACGATTTCATGCATTTTGGGGGGCAAAGTGTTACGGAAAATTAGTTGCTTATGATCATAAAATTAGATGTAGCAAGTGGCGCTGTTTCACCTTTTTAAATACTATTTTCTTCTTGCAACGTCTTAGTCTGTAAGTTTTTATGTATTGCTATATGTGTACAAATTTTAATAACCGGAACAGGTGGCTACATTCGATTTTACAGCGGGTAGAATTCCGCCGTTATACTCAGAGACTGTGACCCTGTGACTGACGTCCCACGGTTGATAACCATCCCAAGTGCGCGGAATCTGTGATGTAACTTTTAAGCCAGATTGCCAAATAGTTGTCGACCAAGTCTGTATGGGCATGTGACATTTAGTGATCCCCCATTTTAGGCTCTCAGTTACTGATTCACCCTTCTGTCATCCTAAAAATGCAATGTTCCCCTCAAAACTCCTCCATTTTCGTTTTGAAATGTACTTAAAATCTGTTTATGTATGTAATTTTATTCAATTCAGTTTGACACATTTTTTTCGGGCTTAGACCAAGAGGAAATCGACATGCCTCAAATTGAAAACTTCCTCGTCATTCACTAGAGGTCTTCAGCCACAGGCGAGTAAGAAATTAGTTTTAAAAAAAAATCTGATTTCAGCTGGAGAGACCTAATTAGAAGATACTATCACCCTGAGGGCAGGAAACCCAGGCACTAACAACTACACTAACCAATGATCAGGTGCGGCAAATGTTGCAAAAAGCAGATTTTGAAGACCATGGTTTTCAGAAGAATCGCGCAGTCTGCTTTCAGTAGGAATTTTTTTGGCCAAATCATCATTTACATGACCAACATCTCTGCTACTACAAGGAAGTGAACTGCTTGCAATTAAAGTGATGCAGGTTTTAACGGAAGCAGAGAGACTACTTCCAGGTAACTGATCTCAGTATTTAGATGATAATCTAAGGTATATTACATTTCTCTAAATTAGGGTGCAGGGAATTGGATAATTCCGAACTATTAAGTTCTGGGTTACAACATAGCCACTTGTGAAAGTAAATTGGAAAGCTATCTATTAAGACTTATATTCTAACAAGAAGGGATAATTCTTCGAGGAACGTAAGTTACGCACGCTAGCTATGAAGTGAACTGTCAAGTCACGCACTTTCAATTTATAATAATTCTTTCTCCAAGTTATCAAGGGTATTTAATTTGGCTGTTTTAGACTCAGTTGTTTGAGCTTGAAGTATGTTTTGCTGATCGGCTGGTACCAGATAACATATGGCTTTGAATTGGCGATCTATGCATGGGTGCAGGCGTTAGTTTGGCTCGCCTCAACTCAGGTAATACCAAATGCAAACATGCACCCGTCCTTTCTGGAGACTTCCCATAGTACTGCATAAATTATGTGATGTGAATTCTAAATCGTTGGTAGTTTTGAGGATGTATTCTTTTTTAGATCTTTTTATACGGTATTTTGTTTGTTCTAAACATCTCGTTGTAATAGATCAATAATTCGTATCGTATCGTAGGGCCACTTTTGAAGGTCTATGTATTTAGAGGCTCGTTTGGCTCGGCAGTGGATGACAAAGGAGTACTGAAACAAGCCGGATCGTTTAGTGGATGACGAAAAGTTTTATTCTGTAGTTTAGCCAAAACTAAGTTTTCTTTGACAATTTTACAAATGGAAATTCCCACAGCGGGCCGTCACATCCGTTTAGGATATGAATAAAAGATCTACCTACCTACTATGGTTGGCGAAATGGTGCAAAATGCTGTTATTGTCATTTACGAATATTAACTAGGAATACCTGCCGGTAGAGTGCCAACGAGTAAACACTGGCACAGTTGTGCGCCGACAGAAAATTAAGAAATAACCAGAGTACAGACCATTGTTTAAACTGAATCTGCCATTGTTTTAATAAAAAAGCAGTGCAAAACTCACATGTCTTTCTTTGTTTTCAAATCCACGCGAAAAATCGAAATTACATACATAGTATATTTATTCACATTCAACAACTAAATTTACATTCAAGAAATATATTTGTTCACATTTAACAGTGTATTTCTAATTCACGAAAATGTTTATGTTTTTCATTCAACGCGTTGTATCCGTTCACTATTCATTCAACAGTTTCTGCGCACCACCTTTGCGCATCATAGATTCTAGCTCTCTGAACGCAATATTGCGGATGAAGGGAGACCAAAGACCCCAAACACAAGTGTTACACTGGTAGAATCTAGAATATTTTTTCTGCAGCTCTCGATCCCCCACAAGATCGCAAAGGCTAAGGCTAATGCTGATGTGGCTTCCTCGCTGGATATTTTATTCTCCACCAAAGATCGTCGGGTTTCACACGGACAAAAAAAGCTCAAATACTTGTTTAAAGGTGGACATTGAGGCGTTGTAGTGTGGAGTATGGGTTAGAGGAGATAACAGGGTTCTCGAAGAGCAACTAGACGATCTCATGAAACGTTTTATGAGTGATTAATTAAAGGGGTCAAAGTAGGGAGAGTATTGGCAGCGTTGACCCTATGATTACTTCTTACTCTTAATGATCTTTATGCATGGCCACTCAAACCTTTGTGGTGTTGTAAGGAACAAATCTAGGACAATGTTACTTCTGTTTCTGTCTTCTTTAAGCTAGTTCTCTTATTGTTTTTCAACAAAGGGTAAGACAGTTCAAAAAACGTAGAAGTCGACGCGAGGGTGTTTAAACTGAAACCAACCATCAACGAACTGATGCAAGAAGGAAGGCAATCCAAGACACACAAAACCAAACTAGTCACCACCTGAACAACCGAGGACAAGCTCTAACAACAACAGGTCTGTAAGATTCCCCGGTCAACGGGTTCACTGTTAGAACAAGGGTCTAAGAAAGGGCCTGCGGAAAGGAATTACAGATAGAATACGATACACTGTATGTGTAGTGCATTGAACAAATGGACCTTTTAACCGATGTCACGCAATATCAACAATTTACCACCTCCATAGATCAATGTGTCATACCGAATTTAGTAAATAAGTGAAGTTCTATATGGATCCGCTGCAAAGTCGTGAAAACAAGGGACTCCAAACTTGCCCCCAATGCCAGGGAGTAAGCATTGTCCCTGACATATATTCTCCTGATTTGGCAACGGATTCATATAAAACTTTGCTTATTTACTGAATTATTCATACGTGGTAAAAAAATATAATTCATTAGGAACAATAAATTCCAATAAAATGGCTAAGATTTCTAAATCTAATATTATATTAGCAAAGGGGGTAAGTTACTAAAGAAACTGTGGTGCTGCGTCGGTGAGAGTATTACAAAATAATTTGGTTTTATTAACTGAGTTGATTATGTGAATTGGCCACCGTAAAGAGATTCGGAAGCTGACGTTTCGAGCGCTAGCCCTTCGTCGGAGTGTTTAAAAATTATGATAGAGAAAGACTCCCTAATGTTACAGGGTAAGCTGTTGGTTGCGCCGCTGTAAAACTAAAACTATTTTTCATGTAGATAGTTCTCGAAAATCATCGAACGGCGTTTTTGTTTGAATGAAAGAACGAGAAATGCGTGACATCGGTAGAAGGGTCCATTGGCATTGGGCTTAAACGAATTGCAGACCTATGTTTGTGAAGTGCATGTAACCAATCAGTTCCCCCCTTTTCTTGCAGAATTATTCACGTGCTGGCAACCACGGAGAGAGCGCGCAAGAGTGCGCGAGAATCGAGCGCCAATGATGTCGAGAGCTTGCGTGCCTGCCATACGCGGAGAGCGAGTGCGCATGCGTTACCCGTCCTCCAAAAGCACCCGGGCAATGACCAATGATGTAACAGAGAATTAACTCTGAAGTGTAAATTTTAGTGCTAATTTAACCCTTGAATAACCCACTGGGCGTTAGCCCTGGTAAAGGGAATCAGGGAACCACACGAGGTAAAGAAAAAATCTTTTGACCTCGGTGGGAATCGAATCCACGACCTCCGGATTAGATCTACCGTTACTCTGCCGACTGAGCTACGAGGTCGGACAGAGAAAGTCGAGGTCGATTTAGATGGTGAATCGCGGCGAAGAGAAAGTAAGGGTACATTCATGTTGTGCCGCGTAGCACTATGAACACAAATGATGTCTTCGTAACGGATTCCCCCCTCTCCTCGAACCTCAGATCTAAAAGTCTCTGATTTAATCCCGGGGAGTTTCAAGTACGCCTATCATCATGTCCTTTTCCCTGTGAGGGAAATAGGGCCTTAAAGTACGCCTAGAGGCCTGAGCAATGGTTGATGTGTTTCCACTTTCCAACCATACACACACCGAAGGAGGTGGGGGACTGTCAGAGTCAAGTCAAAAAGGCGTGCGAGGACGAAATGGGTACGAAGGAAATCCCCCGTGCAATGACGATCGCTTCCTCAAACAACAATCTAGATTCAACAGACATTTCCGAAGAATGAGAGAGAGGATATTTCTTCATTCTTGAACGAATAAATGCGTATTCATCTGATAGCTGGTTATCGCATGGCACTTGTTCGTCGGTTTGAGAATTTCTTTGACTGAATTGTGTTTTACCAGAACCACAACACGGACTTTGACTGGAGCTGGAGGGCTCTAATGGGGACGCGCCGTCCGTACTACGCCTCGAGGAAAACTTGGGCAGTGAAATCAAATCGTGACCAGTGGCGGATCCAGACCTTGAGCGAAGGGAGGAGGGATTTATCCATACCCTGCCGGCTTGTCTTCTTTCTCCATTATTTTTACCCCAAATTGGAGGGGGGAGGGCTCCCCTATATCCGCCACTAGTGACGTCATCGTTTGCTCTGTTTTCCAAATGTCCGTCCGCAAAGCCGGCGTTTTCAAATTCCTCTAGTTTGCAATGCGTTTTTTCGAAAATTAAGGCCTTAGTGAAAGAAGAAATAAAGTTGCGCGCGTGTTAAAATTTCTCTCGCGTAGTATGAGGGGGGCCTCAATTCAAATCAGTGACATTGTGAACACGTGCGCCACCTACAAAACTTAAGTCTTCAAATTTACTTGTACCAACTTTAATTCAAACCTGAGACATAGTTGTTTTGAAATCTTTTGTTCATTAATTCACAGGTGTACTATTGTCTCGAAATTTGCCCTTTAGGGAAAAAAAGTGATTGCAAATAAGGCGCTGCAGCGTACTAGAAGCAGGTAAAACACGCTAACACTTGGAACAAAACTTAGCTTTATGGCGTGTCAACGTTTCTTCTGGCCAACAATTTTGTCAAATCTGCCGTCAGCCTGCAGGACAAATAACTTTACAGTCGACATTACACGAAATATTTTTCGGCCAGAAGTTGCACTAATTAATAGCATCGTATGATTGTTTTAGTCTAGTCAGTGCCGCTATTTAAAACATATAGAGTAGGGCTGATCGAGTCAACGATCTCTAGCTGGTTCTCTAATCATTTCTACAAAAACAGATAAAAAAGCTGTTCGTGAATTCCTTCCCCACTTTCTTTGGTATACTTGGGTTAACTTAAAGAAAGTTTAGCTGTCGAACTTCTGTAACGGGTCCAACATAGGTTAAAGTTAAGGCGAAAATCGAGGAGGGGTATGGGATTACAGATATTTTAATGGTGGGATACGGGATAAAAGTACTTCTGCGGGAGCGAGATTTGCTTATTTTGACATGCGAGAAGTAGGATAATTTGAAACTTACGATGGCATGAAAACCACGAAATCACATGAACTCTCTTTTCAAAATGTCTCAAGATCTCTAAATTTGAACATTCGGGCTAAATTTTAGCACGTGCCACATCCGACGTACAGGTCGGTATCAGCCGCTCCAAAGCGGTTCTTGTTTTAGATTGTCGTGAGTGCGTCAGGCACGTTGTTTTTTGGGGTGTAAATAACACACACAAAAACACCAGGATGTTTTCGTTTCGGGGTTTCGAACACAGTGTAACTGAAACGAATCTCTCTGTTTTGTCTTCTTCCTTTTGTTTTGTATCCTTTCTGTCGCGTTTTAGACAATGAACGTCGCACTGGTATCAGGTTATATTGAGTAACAAGCTTAATAATTCATGGACTTGAAGCAAGCTGACGAAAACATCACCAATATGGTTAAGTTTTTTACTTTACGACTCTACACAGATAAACTGAAGCGACTTCCGCACTAGCATTTTGCAGGCAGCTCGTAATCACAAGAAACAGCTTTAATGTTGTTACTGCTGGACTCCTGTAATAAATATGATTTTGGTTGCCGTTTAAAAAAATACACGTCATACAAAGGGGGGCGGGAGAGTAGGGCACCTGCACAAGGCTTTTGTCACGACTTTGAATCGCGCTCAAATCGTAATAACCGCAACACAGTTGTTTACATAATGTCTTCGTTAGAAATTACCGTTAAACCATTTTTTGTCTCCTGACCAAGCTATCCTCTGGCTAGGTTAATACCCAAGAAACTTAAAATTTGTCCCTTTTCATGACGTTTCTTTACCGAGGACGGCTGCCAAAAATCGGCCGTTAATTAACCAACCCCCGTTGAAATGAGTTTCGTGCCCGAAAAAAACAAAACAAAATCAACTTGCAAATATAAATAGATAATAATCTAAAAATAGTCTGAAAGACGCTCTACAAATTCTCCAGACAAGGAGGAGGTTTCTGTGAACGTTGTCTATTATACATATTCACGCATATATATTTGTCTGCATGCGGAGGGTTGTCTGAGAAGTGGCCAGTTTTCCGAGAGTAACTCGCCTTGAGTTAACTATGGGCTAAGAGAGCAATAATCAAAAGTTTCGGCGGTGGGCGAAAATTCCGTTGGAAAAACATTTCCGAAAAAAAAAAAACAATGAAATTTTGTTTGCTTCAGTTAACATAACGCGGAAATGGGCAAATCCAAGAAAAACGGAATGGGTGGGCCCCAAGATACCATGATGTGGTGGGCACGCCATCGCGGAAACTACAAAAACCACTGTCAAAATTAATTCAACTGACGTCTGAAAGTTTGAAAACAAGAAGGTTCGAAACATTCATCAAAAAGGCTTTGCCAATTTCAGGTACCACAAAACCGACCAACTGAAGAGAAGCAGTAAAAGTTTCTGGGAAGATCAAAAAACCACACAGTTTATACAGTGATCAAAATAGAATTTAGGCGTAAAATTAAACTTATGCTAGCACCTCAAACAAAGGTTTAAACAATTACCTTGTTTTGGAGTCTTCCATATTTGACTTGCACAGCCATACAATTTTCAGCAACACCGGGAGGATGATTACTTCGTAAACCGGTATTCTCGTGAGCCTTTCTCGTGCGTCACAATTTCTCAAAATACAGTTGAGTTTTCAGATTTTGCGAGCAATGTTTCGGAAGATTTATGTCTCGCGCGTGCTCTCCTGTAACCTGGAAAGATGTGTACCGCGCGCAAATTTTCCCGCCTTTTCAACCCATCGCTTCGTCCACATAATCATCATCCAGTCGATTGAATGTGGACCGTTTTCCGAGAGCAAAGATTTTCGCGTCATAGGTGCTGAAGTTATTGTGTTTACTATCCTTCAAACTTTTTTTTTGTAAGGTCACTCTTTGGGGAAACCTTTTCTCCAATAACAAAATAATATGTATTTTTAGTAAATTCTCAGCTCCGACTATTGCATTTCTAGCTTTTTGATTGGTTAAAAAACTCCGACTATGAGCCAATAGTCGGAGTTTTACGTCATGTGGAAAATAGTGCGCCAAGTTTAAAATTTTTTGCTTTGTAAAATTGTGGAAATAAAAATCGGCGGCAAAACCGGGTTTGAGAAATTACTAAAACAATTATTCCATTCGCCCTTGTTGGATATGAAGTGATTAGCTACGCGCTCGTTAGTTATTTTATCACTTCATATCCAACGCGGGCTCATAGAGTAATTATTATATATTTTTGGAAAAATCATGATTCCAGAGCAGCAAAACAGTATTTTTGATTGTCTTTTCTGAGCCTTGAACATTACAACCTGGTATTTTGTATGTGATTTATCCACCTACGCCTTGTGCCTGGCTTGCCTGTTATTTGTCGTCGCCTATTCAAAGCAGGTTCGTCAGTTGAAAAAATGGTTTTAGGCTTTGCTGCATCGTATGCTAGTTTTGACCTATCGCGCGCGCGAGAGAGAATTCAACATTTGATGGATCTTAGACATTTTGTTGTTCAGCGATAAAATATAACCAGAACGCCAATATACATGATAATCCTTCTCCTCGAATGCTTGCACGTCTTGCACGTCTTGCACGTACTCATAACATTTCATTACTCAGTACTAAGTATAATTCCGAGTCTGTTCCGCCTGGGCCGATACACTTACTGTAACACTTTTACGGCCAATCATTGCTCTTGTATTATTGCTTGGTAAAAAACTTTGCCCGATATCGGAAGACTGGACAACAGATGCACTCGTCTTAGTAGCAAGTATTATGGAAACTTCGTTGTTTGGAAAACTAGCAGTTTATTTTTGGAAAACGTTGGAATAGTGATCTCATAGCCATGGAATTTCGGGAATTTTTTTGAAGTCCGGTTGTCGATAAATTCTCTCTACCTCAGCGGTCGTTTTACATTCTTACAGTATTAGGAGGGGAGAAATTAAACGATTCTGTATCGGAAAAAAATCTTCTATAGTTACCGTAGTTGAAAAAAAACGGAAAGGGAAAACGACAGATAACGAAAAGCAGTCGTGCAAATAGATCAAGTGTATGTAATCAAGGCAGTCCATATAAACAACAGAATGATAGAATTACCAAAGCGTTTATCGAGTGTTTTTCACTCTTTGATGTCGTTTGTTACCTATCTTGCATTGTGATATTTGCTTTTTAGTTCCTGTAATAAAATAAAGAAAGACCCTCTAGGCGAATTAACGTTTCTCAGTTTTCTCTGTGCAAACATTCGCTTCCCACGTTTCCAAGAAAGTAGCGGAAAAGCCATTTCTGGTCTTCTGAAAGCCAACGGAAAGCAGTGAAATAAAACACAGACTGTCAATCACAAAGAAAAAGACAATCGTATGTAGGTCATGGAGAGGTCACTGATATCAGATATATTCTTATATTTTCAATTAAAACTGGTCGAATGATAGCGACCATGAAACGAGAACCTTGATAGTTTTTGAGGAGAAATTTATGACTACGAAAAAACAAGAAAACTGAGCGTGAATTTTGATCTTCAGTCAACTTGATCTTCAATTCATCATACAGTTGCGCATTATGGGAACATAACGAAGCAGACAGGCCGGCTCCACAACTTCCGAGTGTTTTGCGCGGCCATGCATACAGAAATTCAAAATACGTTTAAAATACCACGAGATATTAAATGAAGTGGATTCTGTAACTCTTAAGGGTTCGTTCGTAAAGATCTTGCTGGCTCGTTATCTAAAGTTTTATTAAAAACCTGCAGATGTAACGGTATATCGGCTGATCGGCTTAAATTTCCACAAATGCACGCTGGCCAAAGGGTATTTGCAAGTCATGTATGGCAACACATTCGCTGACGACCAGACCTTTGTACCACGGAATTCAGTTTTTAATAAGTGATTAATTCCAAACAGCGATCGATGATTCTTCCGACGAGATCCAAGCATTACTTCTAGTTCTTGTCAATGTGATAGCATCGTTCACCGTGCGTAGCGTAGCCCTTTAAATTTGATCCGTGTCAATATTCACGCCTGGAGTCAAACACAAACCGCAAAAAGCTATTTTTATCATAAGTTTTCGCAGCAAGTGCCTGGAAGTAGATACATCTGATAAAATCGAACTAAATCGTAATTCTACATACCGATGTTGAAAACGCTTTTAAAATTGTTAGCATAAATCTAACGTTTATTTTTAATATGGAATTGGTGTTTGCTTTCGAAACTGTTGCGTTTCTAGGTGTTTGTTTCAATGTCTTTTAAAGAGCTTATCCAAACATTCAAACAAAATAAAACAGGAACAATTAAGCTTCCTGACACAAATGTATTTTTCTCTAAACAAAATAAAAGCTTTCTTTCCACTGCAAAATGCCTTAAAATTAATCGATCGAGCGAGGCAATTCGAGCATGTCAACAACACATAAGTACCAGGGCATAAGTATTGTTTTATCGCTTCGAGAATGTCGCCGCTTTCTGTTTCGGATTTTCCGCGCGTTTCCGCGTATTGTGTTTGACATTTGAATGATTGACAGAATAATTAAGCAGTTTACACCACAGGTCGTTTACCGAGCGAGACATTTGCTCGCTTCATTTTGGGATAAAAACAAAAGATAATTTGCTATCGTTCGCATGAATTTTAATATTACAGATCTAATGAGAAAGATCAATAAAGTGTTATGTCCTTTGAAATTTCCGAACGCGATGAAAACAGAATGAAACAATGAGCAGAACCAATATCAATATAAAAGAACAAAATACGCTCCACTGATTCGAGATGCTTCTTTTTAAGTTCTATGCAAAGTTCGAAAGTGCGAGACCAAGGACGCAAAACCACCAAAGCTTCAGTTTTGTTTTTGAAAGAAAACAACGATAAAATCAATATAGTTTATTTTTACTGCCTGACATGTTTGTTTTCCGATCTAGACTTTGCTATTTTTATTGCGAAAAAAGTTGTAAACAACAAAGCGTTCTAAAGTCACGCACTTTGAAAGAAATGAATTGGCCCGTTGTTCAACGATCAGCTTCAAAAGAAGTCATGACGTTTAAGTGTTTTTTCACGCAATATCCTGACTTCGTTTATTCGGTGTGTGACTATGCGTTTTCAGCACGCACGAAACAAAACAGCCGAGATCACAGCATCTTCGTGGTATCTGACATCATAAACAAGATCCGATTTGTCACACTACTGCAAACTCTGTGATTTTGCTACAAACGAGATAAGAATTAGGTCTAATTTTATGCTAAGACTAGTCATAAGAAGACCGAACTTTGTACAGTTGATTTCTGACTATCGGACGTAGAATTTTCCGCGAGAAAATTCTAAGTAATTCTTCCGTGGCTTTGTTTAGCTCGTTACAGCTGATTTTTATATCATTGCCCAAAATAGTGGCAACCTTATAAGGCTTTTCTTTGGCAATTGGAGCTCATTGGTCAGCTGGGCTCTGTTGTTTTGACTAATTGTTAGTGTTGACATAAAGACGATTTTGATTGGTGCAATTCAATACTATCTGCCAATCACATCGCACATGGCGAATAGATAATTTTTAACTCGGCACTTGCAAAGCACCCTTGGGTCCCCTGCATTATTTTTCCGATTGAATTGAGCGTCGGCGAGTGTGTATGACAGAAGCGAGAGTGTTGTGTTATTCTGGCATTCCTTCATCTCACTCACCCGTAGCATCGCTTCACCCGACGCTCTGCTATCACTTTAACTCTACTCGCTTAAGACATGGACCTACAGTCTGCTCTTCCTTGCTCTTCAATATTCCACGAACTTCAAACTGTTCACGACACAGGCTTTTTCTACTCGCTTCCCTCGCTCGAAGACGATTGGGCACAGGTATGTGTGTACGTGAGTTTTATAATGATTTTGTCCTTGTAACTCAGCGAACATAACATGTGGTCTTACAAAGCGACAGCGTTAGACGCGTTTGGGAAACTTGCAGCATTCTACGCTAGATGCAAACTCGTTTCTGCTTTGTAAATCAGCCATGTTTACCTCATTTCGTATTCCTTGTGTGTTTCATTTTCGCGCTCGTTTAGCTCGACTGCATAGTAAGCTTATAGTGCTTTTTATTTTTTCTTCGCAGACAAGGCTTGAAATGGATCGTTATCTTTGCCCGGAGCCCTCTTCTCTGGAGAGCAAAGACTCAAACTTAGGAAACCCTGCTCCTTGGAACGAATTTTTACTTCAACCGTTTGACGAGTCAAATTTTCCTTTTGGCGACGACTGGGACATCAAGCCGATAGATTTCAGTACAATAGCTACATTTCCCTCCGTGCCTACGGTCCTTCCAGAAACTCCAACGGAAACAAAACCATCAATGGAGCTCCCTGTAAAACCTCTAAAGATCAAATTACCGATCCCGACGGGCTGCGAGGAGATTAACAAAATTCCTAAGCCAGTTTTACCGCTAACACCACCAAGTTCGCCGGAGTCGCCTGTGCTAGTGTTTAGTAGCGCGAATCAGCAGAGAACAAGCAGGCCGGCTTCGCGTTCACCTCGCGCGAGAGGAGGAAATGGAGGCACAAGAGCGAATAGCCCCAAAGACAAAGACTCGGAGAGTAAACGCCGCGTACATCGGTGTCAGTTTAGCGGATGCCGAAAAGTGTACACGAAGAGCTCGCATCTTAAGGCTCATCAACGTACGCATACAGGCGAAAAGCCCTACCGTTGTTCATGGGATGGATGCAACTGGCGATTCGCTCGCTCCGATGAACTTACTCGCCATTACAGAAAACATACAGGAGCGAAACCGTTCAAGTGTGTGCATTGCGATCGATGTTTTTCACGATCGGACCATCTAGCTTTACACATGAAGAGGCACGCATGAAAAAGGTAGCTAGAGAATTAACTAGGAAAAATGAATATTGCAATTTGGAATTCATTGCGCTCGGGCCTTCATTCAAACGAATTTGAATTTCCATCAATAATTTACGAGCAAAACCCCAGGTGTACGGTAAAGGTACCGCAAGTTGTGACACGATATTCACGGAAACATGTGATTTCTTTGCAATTCATTCGCAAAGGACCGATAGTTAACGAACTGGTCTAGATTTGACGACGAAGAAAGCAGTTAGAACAGCAGTTTATTGGAGCGACCTCGCTTGTTCGGGCGCCAAAAGGAAGCTGAATTATTAGCATAAGAGCCTGCAGCGGAAATGATCCGTGAAAAGAAAGGACTCCGATGGGAATATTATTCAATGCAGGGACAGACTTTGTATTAATCTCAATGAATTTCAAACATGACTTCGTAGAAAGCATCGTAACGCAAAAGGGAAGCATACCGTAAGCAAATGTACGTACGGTAAAAACATTGAAAAAGCCTCAGGCTACGTCGATGTAATTTTAGTCATTCGTTCATGGTTTACTGTGCAGGCTTAATTCAAGAATAAAACATCAAAAGAAAAGAAAAACATAATAAGAACTTAAACGGACAAAGTCTATGATGTAAATATATAATTTTGGCATCTCTGTATCTCCAAGACAGAAGAAATTAGTGTACAGATATATTAAAATTGAAAAGAAACGATCTTGATTTTGTCAAGTGTGTTTTAGATCGACTGGACGAGAGATTTTAATTTTATTGTTACAAGTCGAGCCAGATGTTTTTTCGTCTCATATCATTCTCGTACACATTATTGATTGAAAGAAATGCACTTTCTCTTTCTGACGGGTCGGATAAGTTCGAGATCTGTTGCAGTATAACCTTTGTTTTTGTGACATTTCTCTGTTTTTATATTGGCTTTACTTGCTTCGGCGGATCAGCAGGTTTAAATGTGAAAAGTGATCTTTCATTCGACTATATCAGACCGTGTTGTCTTGCTGACAACGAATTTAATTTAGAACTAGTACATTTTAATAATAGCACAGCATTAATTGCTGGCTTAAA
Organism: Catalaphyllia jardinei; assembly: GCA_022496165.2. Taxonomy (NCBI): domain Eukaryota; kingdom Metazoa; phylum Cnidaria; class Anthozoa; order Scleractinia; family Caryophylliidae; genus Catalaphyllia; species Catalaphyllia jardinei. The sequence continues at coordinate 11,063 of JAEMPF020023080.1, read as the reverse complement.
GGGTTTCGCACTTTTTTGACAGCAAAAAGTGTTTATCAAATTTACATGCCTATTTACTTGCTCCGAGTGTGGAGCTTGCCTTCTTGCACGACCGAGCCAGAAATTGGCGTTGTGGTACTGTAAAAAGCTTTCTGAAAGTGGTTCAATTTATTTATCAATATTCTTGAAACCTCAACAGTAACTTTCATTCATTCTTGCACTGAAGTTTAAGCCAGCAGTCTGATGTCAAAATCGGTATATAATATCACTTACGGAAATTCAATCCCTCAATTTATAGCGATGACAATTTTTTCTTTTGGAACAAACAGACCACGATTTTTGCTCGCGGCGTCCTTTCTGTCCAGCGATGAGACAAAGTAACTAATTTAAAATGTGAGCAGCTGGAGATAAATCATTAAACTTTAAAGAATAGAGTAATGCCTTTTTACGAATCTTATTCGCAAGTACGTGAGGCTCGGTGTATTTTTTAACAACATCTTGGAAAGCAGACAAGTTTTACTTTAAGTTCACCCCTAGACACTACGGTCGCCAGAACAAATGTCTTCGTTACTCGAGCGAAAACGTTTCGTCTGTTACTTCAGCAAGTAACCCGAGTTAATTTTTCGCCATTTATTTGGGTTTCAAGTTGTAGATTATTTGAAATGGCTGCCTGCATAAATGCTAATGAATTGCTTGATTAGATTTCTCCAGAGCTTTATAGAAATTTGACATTGCCTTCTAGTTGTCAAAAACCTTTTTCGTCTTTCTGTGCAATTAGGAAACGACATCGTATTGAAATGCTTAAAATACCTTCCCCTCTCTGACAGTGTGTTCATTGTAAATGTTTAAAATTTCCCTGAAATTGCTTTCAAACAAAGAGTGTTTTTTTAGGGGTAATGAGTGAAAGGTATATTTTTACATGATAAAAATGTTTGTTTTATTTATTTTTCGTAAGATGATCGTGCCTGCGTTGAGTAGCACAGCAACATTTTCCTCAACATCAAATTTTTTGCATGCGACATTTCGTATGTGCTTCGAACATTAGCCACTTTTGCAAGCTAAATTATTGCGGAATTATATTGGCAGCGTGAAATCAGTAGAACAACTTTATTGAGGTCTCATCACATTTAACGAATTCACTGTCTAGCCTACTATTTAATTCGTGGGGTAAATTAATTGCAAGATGAAAGTGCTTGTCCCAGGAGGTCACTCTTTATCCCACACTAATAAGACAGCCCAAGATTGTACGCTAATTGACGGCGCTCGGCCAGCAGAAAGGCTTCACTGGGAAAGATTTCTAGGGGAGTTTATGGATGTGCGAGATTGAAGATAGCAAGTGCAACTGGACAATTTAAAACCCAGTTGGAAGCTGACTCGAAAGGCCCCCACAATGTGTCGACAAGCGTTATTTCCTGCCACAAGATAGTCACTTAAGTTTGGAATCTTTGGTCAGATAAACAGTTCCCACGACCTTTTAAATGCTGTTATGCTAGAGTGATTTCTTTTGTTTCTAATGATCTGACGGAATTCATTTAAAAGGATTTGGCGTCCTTCTAAGCTTGCAGTGTGTCCATTTATTGCCAAATAAACTCGGTAATAGCTTAACTTCTCTTGGTAATGCTTGCTACAGAATGCATATTTCAACCAATAGAAGAGGCCCTCCAAGGCGTTTATGAATGATTGCACTTTAAAGGGAACTGATCTAATGAACAATAAACAAAGTTAATTAAACCAGGGCTGGAAACCTTGATAAATGATAATTCAGACATTGTTTTGTTAAGGGCTTACATATGCACACACAAGATCTTAACCTTAAGATACTTATAGAACTTGTGATCAGTGTGGGTTTACACAGTGAACAAAACTTCTGCTGCTGTAATTTACATGTGTGTCGATTCCTGTTGATAAAATGCAAACATCCACAACTTAAATACAACACAAGCTTTTAACAAGTTGATAAGAGTGAGCAGACATGTTTACACTTCATTTGAAGCATCCCTGTTAAAATATGGTGAAAGAGAATTGGGAATCAAGTAAAATAATCTCTCAAAGAACACAAATTAAACTGATCATGGTTAGATTCCCTTCAATTTCATGTTTCAGAAACAATTTCTACCCATTAACAAACAAAGTGATTTTCTTTGGTCACCATATCAGCAATTTAACATCACCAAATTGCTGTGTGGCATACAATTTTACTTCACCAGATTGCTGTGTGGCATATTGAGGTCATGGAGTCCATTTGATTGGCTACCTTCAAGAAACTTGTTTAATATTTACATCCTGTATGAACTGCATGATAACTCTTGTTTAATTAGAGCAGGGATCATCAATACAGTATTAGCAAACTTTAATTTCCTGCCTGTCCTTAATTATGCATCTCAGATTGAATAAGTGTCTGACAGAAGTGATAATTAAGATAGACCCCTGATTGAAAACCCCTTGATTAGAAACTGTGTCAAACAAATTTTATGCTTGTTTAATATTGAATTATCTCTGACTGAGTTATCTGAAAATCTACATAACATAAATTACATTTTACGATGAAGACCACCTAAGAGACTACTTTTAATTGAAAATAACGCTGAAAGACTACACAGGAGCTCATGCTCTGGAAAAAAAAATTGTATCATATTGTAGATCATAATAGTTTAAACTAAACTTAAACCTTTGGGAACAAAAATCCAAATCATCATTTACTTTTTTAAATATAAAAATGGCTTCTAAAATTCTTTAGCAAATAAATATTTATAGCAATACACTTGAGGAAATTTTTAAAAAAACCATCAACATCCCTAATTTTTTTAAAAAAATGGTTGGATTATTAAAATTCTGGTTGTCTTGTTTATAGCTGTACCTGTTTCAGGAAATGAGAATGAAATTAGATGACTGCTCATTTTCTTACCTAATGATAATTTTCACAGCAGACACCTCTCCACCCCTGGCAGCCACCAACTACAAACTAAGGAGGTTCATGTAGGCTGAGTGAAAGGCATGGTCTGAAAAATTTTACAAGGAACACCCAAATATAGTTATAATGTGCCAGAATCTTGTTTTGTGAGATTGACATGACATGGTCATCAAGTTTGTCATGATTCAAAAGGAATTCAAGTTTGAAGGAGTTGACAAATGCAGCGATACGAAAATGATCCTGAAATTCCAAGTAGTGGCTACTCTGCACTGAGGATCCTTTAAGGTGGCTGGAGTTAGCACCTCAGGTTGTAGAAGCCCTTCTAATTCTACCTTTGCCCATCCCCTGGGGTCAACCCTACTCCATACATGGAGTAGGGATGACCAAAGCACAGTTCAAGAAAATGTGTGCTGGTTTGTGATATTCTTACTGAAATAACAGTTTCAAAGACAAATATTTAAATATACCTTTAGGCTAGGATATTTACTTTCTATCAGTGCTGGGCTGCAATGTTATTGTTTTTAATCCTAAGTAAATATTTTTCCAAGGAAATATCCCTTGTCATGAGCCTCTCCATTCTGCATTTAGACAAGGCTAGGGGCAAGAAAAATTCAACTTTCAGTATGCAAGATCAGATGCTAATATTCTAACCATTCAATTTTGTTTAGCACTATATGCTTGGCTGCACTTATCAGAAAGCAAACCACAGAATACCCCAGTCCTTTTTTGTAATGCTACATTCAAGCGGTAAAACAGATCTTTTACTTTCTAAATTCAAGGTAGACATTAGTAAGGTTTTTTATTTATCTATTTCATGTAGGTTGGTGGTCATTCTGAGTGTAGGATTTAAAATTAAATCAACTCTCACTGAAGTATTGATGGAATATTATTAATCAGTGCTATTTTAGTTTCCTACAAATATGTAAGTGCATGAACAACACTGAAGAAAACATTTCATTCTTAAATAGGCTAATCAAGTATCCAGCTGCTGAAATATCCTTTAAACAGAATACTCCAAATTACTGTGGTTTCACAACAACACTGAAAAGTTGAACCACATGTTAAAAGACAAATTCCCAAATTTTAAGGCTCCAATTTCAATGTTTGCTGTTGTGAGGTCATGGCATCTACACTTTGAACTTCAAGATTGGAGAAGCAGAAACAAAAATATCTTTGAAAAGATAACAGTTGTAATTATCTGCAAAGTGTATCCCATTTTTGAAAAGATAACAATTTGATCAAATTAAATGTCCCTGAACTATTTTATCAATGTCTGCTTCAGATAACCAGCTGAAGTAATGAAATCTCTTATCCCAAACTTGTTGAAAATGTTTTTGTTGGATGTCAGAATTATTGGTTTAGAAAACATTTACCAACATATCTATTTCATGTCAAATTTGTCCGACGTTATCAAGGGTGTTATGACTGTGTGTGTAACTTAACTATTTTTCATTTCAAACTTTTCCCAGTCACCAAGATGCAATCTTTTAGCTCGCTGTATCCTATCTGTGCTTAGTCAATGACAGGTTCAACTGATATCAAGCTAAGAATGTTTTAAAATTCAAGTGCTATCTCACTGCACTTTATTGCTTTCACCGTTCAGTGAACTGCTAAAATGAGTACATGATGGAATGCATGTTGCATGCAGGTCACTTCTGAAGATCAAGTTACAATACAGGTGTTTATATCACTTTTCTCATAATCTGCTAAATGATTGTCATTATTTTTTCCTCTTTTAATTAGGCCTGTCTAGTCTGATGCTAACACCACGATATTGTTTGCAGTTTGAAAAACGCCTGTGGTTGGAAACATGATCATGTCAATGATTATTATTTATCAGTGGCGGATCTAGGGGAGGGCCCCCCCCCCCCCCCCCCCCCTTATTTTGGGTGAAAAAAGAAGAAATGACTGAAGAAGCAAACCTTGACTGGGCAAGTCATGCTAGTGAGATCAGCTGAACTATTAAGACCTTTTAAAAAAACAAGAGCTACAGCTATTCTTGCTCACAGGATCAGGTTTTAGAAGCTATTTCTAGAAAATTAATTCCAAAGTGTTGGGTTATGTCTAGGACATGACAAGAGTTGAAAAACAACATGCCTGTGAAGAAACATGCAAGTTTGAAGCATGTATTTAATCTCTAACTGTAAACTCTTTTCAGCCAAATTTAAATGGAGCAAAGTTCAGGATTTCTATAATAACTTTCATATATGTAAACGTATATTTACCACAAACATGCAATTTGCATTACATAATTGTATTTGCACAGCCTGGTGTGTATGTGTGAAAAGGACAACTTTAAGCTGTGCTTCATTAGCTGATTTAGATATGAGAAGATTCTTCTTAGAGGAAAGCTTGCTAGAAAACTCATTCTTTAAATTGCAGTAATCCAAATGCAAATGGTAGTTTTAAGGAAATTAGTCATTAGAAGGAGAAAAATTCATTTAGCTACTAGTAAGTTTCCACAACAACATGATTGTGGAGGTAACTTTTCAATAAATTATTGTGAAGAACTTTGTACACAAATAGGTGGTTTTGTGAAATATTATGCAAACAAATCTTAACTTGATCAGCTACCTTTTTCCTTAATTATTAATAATTCACATGCATATTCAGTAACTTGTAAAGTTCAATGATCACACTCATTTCAAAACTTTTTCTTTGAATACACATTTTGCACGATCCGGTAACATGGTACAAAATCACACATGCTGGGATGCAAGTGTAGACTGTTCACAGTCCCCTATGTTTCTTGACATCTACGATCTCATGTAAAAATAGGAGACTGAACAGTCTAACGCAAGTGGAACTTCCAAAACAAAGCAACTGCCAGTCTACCTTAACCTGTCTGTATTTTGAGCGTCCCACTGTGCAGCTTGCATCCCAGCATGTGCGACTTTGTACCCTGTGACTGAATCGGGCAAAGGGCCTACTTATTTCATTTTTCACTCAGATAACAAGTTGTCAGTCCTCAGTTCAGTTTTCTAATTTGCATAATGTCCTATAAGTTTTGCAGAGAGATTTGGACTTTTGCCTTCTCATATGGTGAGGTTCTTAATTGATCCTTCTAACCAGCCATAAAAGTAAAGATGAAGGTAAAATACTGCCCAGAACGGAGGAGGAGAATTACCATTAAACCTTGTTTTTAAGTCTATGTGACCTGATCATGCAGCCTTAATTTCCATAACAGTGTTGTTTTTGAAAATTTTGCCATCCTTTTCTTCCCAGGCACTTTGGGCAATAATAACCTGTCACCTTCAAGTCTGCAAAGGGTGCTTGGCAATTAGCAAAGCGTGAAGTAATTACTTAATTCTCGCCTTTATGGAGACATCATGCGCCAGCTAGCAAAAATAAAGAGTGTGCTTGTTATAAGTGTTTTGTTTTTGCACTGAATGATCGGCCAACTGAGCAAACAAACCTTGGCAAACAGTCAAGTGAACATAAAATTTACATAATTCAAGCAATTCAAGGCCATAATTTATAATCTATGTTTTCAAATTTAACATCCTGGCAGTAAAATTTATGCTTAAATATGAATTATTGTTTTTGGTAGCTTAAGGATCATATTTTGCTAGTTTACAGAAACAATATCTTGAAATTAATCCCAGACTTATGTCTGACTCAGTGAAAAACAAATTCACAAAAGGCTAGAACTCAAGTGCTATGTGAAGATACTCAATTGCCCTTTAAAGAGAAGTATTTAATTCCGATCACTTTCAATCAAAACAGCAGTCAACATAACACATAAATATCCTATTTTCTTTTTCCTGTGACTTATACCGAAATTATGCCACAAGCTATATTTCCATATTTCTATAATAATATTATGTTAATTCAACTGTTTATTTGTCAAAACCAAAGACATGAACATCAATCAGAGCAAGTTTATGTATGAACAATTTTAATGAGAGGATAGTGCGACCATAGCTGTAAAGGTTTCTATTTACAATGCAAGGCTGAAATTTATAATAAACTTTACCAAAGCACATTTTCAATAACCTCATGGTTTTTGCCCTCCTCTGTCAAATTATTTTTTTCAAAGAGATCTTGATAATACAATGCCCATATTTACACCAAAAAGCCTCTGTTTTAAGCTTTGTCGTTTTCCCTAATCCTAGGACAATGGCTCTTCTTAATTATTAAACTCATTCACCTTAAGGACTTCATTGTAAAGCTCCATTTCCATGGGAAGTTTCATTGTCAACATAAATAATTATCTAGCACTTAGTTTCACAAACAAGATCTTTTATGTGGGCAAAGTCACGTAGCAGCAATTTAAATTAATCCACATAAACAAACTGCTTTAGAGAACCTTTTTGTTTACTGGTTAATGATCCATGTCTGATTTGTATGACATCTATGTAAATTATGTCTTACTTGTCATCCTCAGTTGTTTGACAGTATCTTGCCTAGCCTTGCGTGATCCATTTGATTATAACAGCAGTTTTCTCCGGAAATAAACCTTTATAATAAAACTTGAACTACATCTTAATTTTTTTTACTAGCAAACATTTTAACAATTAAAATGAAGCTGTTAGATGTCCCATTACATCACGGGACAGCCACATTTGATGTTCATATTTGCAGCATGAAAGTCTCATAAAATTATGCAATGCCATGAAGACCTTTTTAATTACAATGTTTGACTCTACACTCTCATATTTGGAGCACAAGACCTTTTTAACCATAATGATTATCTCTGCACACAGTTATTACGAGTTCACCAGATGCCTATAATAGACCATTTTCGATGTATATTAAAATTACAACTTAGCTCTGAGCCTTGGGGAATAAAAAACAAAAAAAAATCACCTCAAGGTTATTTATTAATTAACTTCTTTTGTTTTATTCCCCCAAGCCTCAGAGCCAAGTTAGGATTTTAATAATGAATATGGCCCATTCAACACCATAGAAAAGAACTGTTAATATGGGAAAGTGGTAATGAGTAATTCTAAATTACTCTCTGATACAGCCAGTTTGCATTTCATAACTTACAAAGGTGCTTTCTTGTTTCTTGTTTATTAATCATCTTACTTTGCTCCAAGGCTCAGGCAAAATTAATAAAGCAAACTTTTGTTACATTTGTTGCTTTAAATTCTATTCAAAACTACATCCTTTGATACACATTTATCCTGAATGAAACAGGTGACTCTTAACTATTACTATGCCCCTTAGATACACCTTGTCTGCCAATAATACACCTCAGTAAATCCAACTATAACTTTAAAACTACATTCCACATGTCTAGTATAACTAATAAGTAGTAGTACACTGATAAAAAGACTTTTTCTTAACACACTTTTTCTGTTTTTGATTTCATCTTAAATACTCCTTCTCTACATTGTAGGACTTCTTTAAAAAAAAATTGCTTTCTCTCTTTTCGCTCATTTGAATGTGAGGTTCCAGAAAAGATCCATACCTACCCCAAAGAGGGTACTGGACATTCTAATAGGGGGAAGACCTCAGAAGTCAAACCCAAAAACTCTTGGTGTCACTTGACCACTGAATAACGAGACTAAAGATACATCTGTCCAGTCTAAATTTGAAGTGAAATAGCTGCAAAATACCAGTGAGATATACCACTGAGATCTTAAATTATCATTATTTAATCTTACACTTCAGCAGATATTAGCTTCATCTGTGAAAAGATTACCGGTACTTCAGATTGAGACTAACAGACTAACATACAGGACTGGAAGTTACCTACAAGACAATAAAATGAATTTAAAGTCTGTGTGTATTACACTTCTTCAAAATTTTTTAAGTTATACTATGAGTCTCTCTTTCAATAGCTATCCAATGTATTATTTTATTAAGCGATATGGGTACTTTGCCATCTACAACTTATAGTTCACGGAGAAATTATCTTCTGTCTCTTCATGACCCAAAAACAACAACTTTCGACCTGCATTCCTTTAAATACTTAGCTACTAAATTATGGAACTCTCTTCTGGATTCACTCAGAACTTCTACTTTAAATGAAAGATATTACAGTATGACTCTTTTCAATAGCACTGCAGCTTGTATATAGTTTTATAACATGGTTTAGCTCTTTCATTGTTTTAGCATATTTATTGTATTAGTATTGTATTTAGTTATATTTATGTTCCCAAAGATATTTAGCTAAATTTAGTCACTAAAACTTTGAGAGGAAATATATATTATGTACATAACTGTATCCATGTCTGTGTGTATGCAAATTTATGTACAAAAGTTTGACTGACCAAATTCCCAATCAGGTTGAACATTGTATGATAACCTGCCATTATTTGCAGCCCTGCACGCGACTCTTACAAATTGTTTTTATCCAGCTGTCTTGGTTAAGTCAGAACTGTACCATTGTAAGGCAGTTGCTGGCAAAAGATACAAGAGGTTTCCCAGTGAACCTTTGCTTTTTAACACTCCCTTTCTATTTTTTATACCCTAAATTATTCACTGACCAATTGTAAGTGTGACTTTTATCATACAAGCTACGGCCTCTTCCTGCAATGAAGGAAAGTTTACAAATGTCAATCCTTTGTCTAACCCGGAGAGATCTTACAGTGAATAGAATTTTAAAGTCAGTCTCTAAAGCATCTGGACACCTCTCTTATATAAATACCTTGGTCCCTAAGCCAGGCACCAAAATTAAAAGGATGCCTTGGTGTCAGAAGCAGACATAAATTATGTTGAGGGGAGAACTCTTCTCTAAAGTGACACATATCTTAAGTAGGCACCTCTGTCTCTTAAAGTACACACCTCAGTCTCTAAAGTAGACACCAGAGTCTCTAAACTGGACACCTCCGTTTCCAAAGTAGACAGCTCAACCTCTAAAGTAGACACCTTAGTCTCTAAAGTGCACACCTTAGTCTCTAAAGTGGACAGCTCAGTCTCTACAGTGGACACCTTGGTCTCTAAAAAGGACACCTGAGTCTCTAAAGTAGACATCTCAGTCTCTTAAATGGACACTTCAGTCTAAAGTGCACACTTCAGTCTCTAAAGTAGACATCTAGGTCTCTAAAGTGCACACTTTAGTCTCTAAAGTGCACACCTTAGTCTCTTAAGTGCACACCTCACTAGTCAGTCTCTAAAGTAGACATCTCAGTCTCGAAAGTAGACACCTTAGTCTCTTAAAGTGCACACCTTAGTCTCTTAAGTGAATTCTCTAAAGTAGACACCTCAGTCTCTAAAGTAGACACCTCAGTCTCTAAAGTGGACATCTCAGTCTCTAAAGTGGACACCTTAGTCTCTAAAGTGGACACCTCAGTCTCTAAAGTGCACATCTCAATCTCCAAAGTAGACATCTCAGTCTCTAAAGTGGACACCTCAGTCTCTCAAGTGAACATCACGGTCTCTAAAATATATGTTGTGGTTTGATTTTATCTTTGGTTTAATTTTTGTTCAGCCAGTTTAAATGTGGTTCATATTTTTCAAACTGGGTTGAAATTTTTAAACCAGTTTAATTTTCAATTTTGAGCAGAATGTGAGCATGTGTCTTAGTAATTTAGGTTAAGCACTCAAGTTAGTGATTATGCCTAAGCACTTATTTAGAATGGCCAGCTTTGATGTTGGGCTTGGAACTAAAGTTGCAAATGACTTGCAAATGTAGTTTGGGTTGAGCTCTCAGGTTAGTGATTAGGTCTAACCACTTATTTGGAATTAGTTAGCTTCTTAGTAATAAAGACAAGGTTCATGTATGAATAAATTAAAATTTATATGAGAGGGGCTTGGGGTGATGAACTGATAATTAAAACAAGTATGAGAGCTCTTGCATCCATTGCTTTCATGGTCAAGTGGTAATGACAGTGGGAGGCAGATCCAGAGATTGGTGGTTCAAATCCCGGTGAGTACGGGATAAAAAGAAAAAAAGTGAAACTTACTGTTAATTAGTATTCACGCTTAATGGGGATTTGGGGGAAGGGGTAGAGTAGCTGGGGGATAGAATAAATCCGGAGTCACTCAGTGAAAATAGGAGACAATAGGATAGAGGAATGGAAAGAGATATTTCCCCTTTATTATTATAGATAGTTGACAAAAAAAAATCAACCCAGTTTAAAAAAATTAAACCAAACAGAAAAAACAAACCACAACATAGACATCACAGTCTCTGAAATGCACACCTCAGTCTAAAGTGCACACCTTAGTTTCTAAAGTGCACACCTCAGTCTCTTAAGTGCACACCTCAGTCTCTTAAGTG